>PVKC010013547.1:0-22879 GCA_004027635.1 Crocidura indochinensis | reverse complement strand
GTGTGATGTGTAATGTGTGTGCTTTCCAAAAAATTCTGAAAGGAAGAAATATATTTTTATATGTAAAATATATCAGCTATTTGCCAGAGCAAAACTGCCAAGGATATGCTTTTATTTATTTATTTATTTATTTATTTATTTATTTATTTATTTATTTATTTATTTAATTGAGGTGGCCATCAGTGATGCTCAGGAGGTCCTGGAGCCCCTCAGGCTGGTACTTGCCCAATGTGGGTGACACTTTCAACTGAGAGCCTGAGGATTCACTTCTGACAGGTTTTGCATTGTTGGTGATACCAAGGCTACCTGATACCCAGGGACTAAGTATTAGCCCAGCGACTGGACTGCTTGGGGGACATGTGGTGTCACGCAGAGAACTGGTGTAGGTTGTATGCTAGGCACGTGCCTCAACCCCTGTATACTCTGTCTCCAAAGAGATCATTTTAATGCCAAAAAGAATAAAATAATGCCAATGTTTTTTAAAGGCATAAAATATGCAAATAGGCTGAGGTTTGCCCAGACAGTGCCATGTGATGTGACAGGAGGGGTGGATGAAGAAACAGGTCTACCCAGAACCACCACACACCAATCTCCTGGCTTCTGCAATTTTACCTCTACACTACACTCACTTGACTATAGATCCCTTGTTCTGTTGATTTCCCACCATACCATGGGGTCCTGAAACTACCTGACAGGGACCTTGTGACACTGGATTGACAGAATTCCCCTAGGTGGCTCTCCCAAACTCCCTGCATATGACTGCTGCATACCCTCCACTTCCACGGCTTAGCTTGCTTACATCTCTCCCATCCAAGTGGCCTTGTGAGCAGTCTGAATGAAGAGAGGTTTTGGAAAGGCATTAGCTAACAAGCTCAGTCTTCTGCAAATGGATGCAGATGACCTCAAATAACAGAGGCTCTTTCTGTTCTGTAAGGTGTGTGAATGCTTGTGGGTAGGGATGCATGTGTGTTTCATCAAACCATGAGAATTGTTTAGATAACCAGATGAGCTAGCTCCCAATAACTTTAGAAGCTCTGAGTTTTAGTTTGATCTTGATTTCTTTTCGTCAAAATGGAGATAAGGTCCATTCTTAGTGATCTCAGAGTGCCACTTTGGGAGCACTGTTGAGTAAGATGGAGTTTTTCTTCATTTTGATGTATCCTTTTAGTAGCTAGAACAGTCATTTTGTTAGACACAGTGATTTTTAAATTGATCATTTTAGACATAAACATTAAAGTACTTATTGCTATGGGAGGGGTTGGGTCCAACCCTGGCAGTGCTCAGGGCTTACTCCTGGCTCTGTGTTCAGGGATCACCCCTATTGGTATTTAAGGAAACATATGTGGTGTAGGGGATTGAACCAGAATTAGCCTCATAAAAGGCAAGTGCCTTTATCCTCAGTACTATCTCTTTAACCCTAGAGTACTTATTTTATTTTTCAGAAATAGAAAAAAGTTTATTTAAAAGTATAAGCAAAACTTCCCAGCCAGGGAGGAACATAGTAAAGAATGAAGTAGAGGATTTATTTTTATCTCTGGAGGTTATTAGTTTTTTTTTTTGCCCTATGGTCTGTTCAAAATATTCACTCAATATTACTTCAGGTTTTATCATTAAAATAGCACTTTACTAATTAACTTATTGAAAAATATGTATTTGAATACCTATGGTCTATACAGATATAAGTCTAGTCATTAGTTCCTTTTTTCCAGTGGGGTGACACCTGGCAATATTCAGGGCTTATTCTTGGCACTATATTCAGGGATCATTCCTTGTGGTGCTAAAAAGGGACCATCTGGGATAATGAGGATCCACTCAGGTTGTGGGCACAGTAAGTGCCATGCCTGCTATACTATCACACTTGTCCCCTATATATCATTAATTCCTTTTTAATATAAATTCTTTATTTAAGCACCATGATTACAAGCATGATTGTAGTTGGATTTTAGTCATAAACAGAACACCCCCTTCACCAGTGCAACATTCCCACCACCAATGCCCCCTAATTCTTTACTCAAATTTGACTTGCTATATTATCAACCAAAGGCATTTAACTCAACAGTATTAATTTCATCAAGGACCAAAGAAAAATATAACCTTATTTCCCAGTCTTTTTCCAGAGCAGTGACAGATTATGTCTAGGATGAACACAAAGTAAGGGACAGTATCTTTCTAATCGTTCTGTCATGCTTTGCAGAAATAAAACTTACTGTTACTTCTTTGTTAGGCATTTTACCTAAGATTATGACATTTTATACCACAAATAGTATTCATTGTCCCAGGACTTTAATTTAACATTTTCTTATATTTGTATTCTCAAGGGGAAATGGAAAATTACTTTCTCTGCTTCCAAGCAAGGCTTGCTGTTTTCCTTGCTTTTTCTTCTTTCTTCAATTTTCTGCCTTTTGACCCCCTGAGGTCTGGTGCTCTTAATTTTTGAATGACTTTATTTTTTAAGGTGTCTTTGTGGAGTTTTAGTGCAAAGGGGAAGAAGCTGTAATGAAAAGCCAGCAGGACATGGCAATGGTCTCTCGGAGGTCAGACAAAGGCTTTTTTCTGAAGTTTCGATCCTGTCTGCAATGTTCCTCCCCACTTCCGCCCAGGAAACTCATTGTATATAATGCCCGAGGTACTGGAGGAGAGAGTTGGCATCTTATGATAAACTAATGCACGTCACAGCTATTCATTTGCTGTGCTTAGACCTTAATTTATTTCTCAGTCATTCGATGAGAATAATGTACAGAGAGTCTCGGGTTTTTATCTACTCTGGACAGCACAGCATATTGCTCCAGTAAGCATAATGGGTGGAAATTAGGCTCCAAATTCTGGCTGGCTAATTTTTTTCCTGTGACAAAGGCAGATGTACACCCTTTCTGTACAACTCCTTACTGTAAACCAAGGGAATATGACACAGGAAGGAAATGGTAGCTACAGTTCAGTGGTTTCATGAAGAGCTCTTGGAAAGCAGGAAAAATATGTCCAAGACCTGATGTTAGGTTTATTAATTGCAGATTAAAAGAGTCCATGTTTTTTTTTTTTTTATAAGAAGCTGAAAGCATGGCACAGAGTGTATTATCACTTTGAAGTCCTGCTGTGGGTTTGTAAAAACTTTTACAGACTTTTTTTAAACTTAACTTTCCATTTGCATCCTAGTGGAAAATTTGTTTATCTAAAATGATAGAAATTAGCAAAAAATTCTCTACTTTTGAAAAATCAAGGCATCAATCTGGAAGGAAGGAATCATAAAACTGAGTCAGGAAAATGGAGTATTTCCCATTAAGGAAGTTAATAAAAGAAAGCATGGAGCAGAGGGGGGGGAGGGAATGAGAATCCAAATAAGTAGTACTAATGAAAAATTATCATCCGTGCCAAGATTTGGAAATGCAGTATAAATAACGTCTCTTATAGAAGCATATTGCATGCCAACAGATGTGTTCACATATACTTGTTGGTGATGCATATGACCTGCATTTAGTTTATTTCAACTAAAAATAAGTAAAATTATATGTTACTATTGCTTTTTCCAATGAGGCCACTCAATCACCATCTCATTTGAATCTCACAAGCACAGATATATTTTTTTGTTTTGCTGTTATAGAAACTAAAAACTTAAAAAGATAAAATGATTTGAACAATTTTTCAAGATTAGTTCTAAAGACATCTCCCAAGGTCTGACAAAGTAGAAATACTAGATAAGTACATGCTGAGTGAATGGATACTTGAATGAAGAATCTGATCCTTGTCCATTACTTCTTTCTAATACATTTCAAAAATTATTTTACCAACTGTATGATTTCTGTAGCCTTTTTAATCACCTTGGATCAGGTTTGATTTTTACTTTTAAGAGAATCAGGTTTTATTTTTTAAGTCCTCTGCATGAGAATATGAACTACCAGAGATAAATCTTTTTACAGTTTAATATTGAGTAGAGTAATGGGCCTGAGCAGTAGTATAGAGAGCTTACACAGGTTCTGTGCTCAGCATTCAAATGGTCTCCCACGTCCAATGAATGACCACTGAGCATGACAGGTTTGCTTCAAACAACAGCAACAATAAAAACTGAGTAAAAAAATGGATTTTATCTTTCAAGACCAGGTTGTTTGGCCAATGTCCTTTTAATTTGTGTATGTTAGACATTACATTGCCTTTTAACCATCAAGCTCCATAAAAATAATATAGAAATAAATTAAAATTTAAATTACTTTCCTGGGTCAAGGGCTATACCCAGCAGTACTCATGAGGTACAGGGGACGTAATCCAGAGCTTCTGCATACAAATCACATTCTCCACTTTTTTGAGCCATCTCCCCAGTCTATAATAAGCCTTTGTCATGAATCTCCTAGACATATGATCTCTGAGGAGAAGTTATTAGTGAAGCCAGAAGTCCAGAGAAAAATGAGATTCAAAATTAGCACTACAGGAGTTGGGAGCATCTGACCCCAACTTTACAGACATTAAAATGTCTAAATTCAACTCATATAAATTATCTTACTGTAGGCTCATTGTCCTCAGTGCTCATTAGTTCACTTAATGTGTACAAATTTTAAGCACAATAACAAAATATTTAATCATGTCAAAAAGCATGAGAAGTGAAGCAAGCCTAAGGAATGTAGTGGAAATAAATACAATGGCACTTTCAGAGGGGTTAAAATAGCTATCACTAATACAAGGCCTTTACTCATTGATTGATTTCTTGAGTTTGGGGGCTAACTTTGAGGTTTTTAGGACTTACTTACAGCTCATTTCCGGTAAGTATTGGGCATTCATATGTAGAGCTGATGATGGAATATGGTACATTTGAGTTCTAGGCCAGCACCTTTATTACCTTTGAACTATTTCTGGCCCAATACAAGATATTTAATGAGAAGGTAGACTCTACTTAATATCAGTGAATAGTGTTAATAGATTTAAACAACAACAACAACAAAAAACCAAAGGGAAATACTAGACATTTTTTTTTGTTTGTTTTTTGGGCCACACCCAGTGACACTCAGGGGTTACTCCTGGCTATGCGCTCAGAAGTCGCCCCTGGCCTGGGGGACCATATGGGACACGGGGGATCGAACCGCGGTCCGTCCAAGGCTAGCGCGGTAAGGCAGGCACCTTACCTCCAGCGCCACCACCCGGCCCCAACATTTTTGAAGTACCATCTCAGAAGAGAACAATATCTCAGAGAATGGGCTCTTCCACACACTGCTCATAACTGAGCAAAGTATCAGGGAGCATGAACAAAGTCAACAAGACTTTCCAGTCAAAAATGCAGAGAGAGGAAGAATTAGGGGACAGCAAGAGAAGAGAGAGGTTAAGGTTAGGGTTAGGGTACATCACTACATGCACTTGACCCCAGTTAAATCTCTAGATCCTTATGTCCCTCCCCCAAGTACTGTCAGAAGTGGTTGTGAAGATTTCCAAACACTGCTGGAGTGGCTCCAATAGTCTCTAAGCTCTAAGAAAAACTGCATTCTTATGGTCTCACATTGAATGGCTGGTAATTATTGAGAGGGACCCCAGGCCTCTCAAGAAAAGTTTGGGAGACTAGCTACAATGAAAATAATAATCAAAATAGGACTTATGACAATTTCAAAAGTCATGACATGATGCTATTAGAGTATTAGAATATGAAAGAGAGAGTGAAACAAAAATATTTTTGAAGGAGCAATGTCTGATACTTTCCAGACTTAATTCCAGACATTAACCTCACAGAATCAGGATATGCAAAGGTAATGGTTTGTTTTGTTTTTTTCTAGTGCAACACTCAGTGATGCTTAGGACTCATTCCTGTTTCTGAACTCAGGAATCATACCTGCTAGGATGGACTATATAGGATGCCAGGGATTGAACCCCCATGCAAAGTAAGCACCTACCCACTGTAATAGGCAATGATTAATACAGAAAGAATCTTTAAAGAGCTCTAGAGAAGAGTTAGTTATTTAGGAAGGAACAAGGATATGACATATACTAGTCTTCTCGAAGACTTTCTCATAGCAGTAAAATACCATCAAATCTTTAAAGAATAAACCCTGCCAACTTAGCATTCTATCTCAGGTAAAATGATACTCCTAAAGTGAGTGATAAATAAAGAATTTCAAAGATAAAAATAGAGGAAAATTTTTGTTAGCAGACCAACCCTGCAATAAATATAAGTAATACTTTAAGAAGTTCTTCAGGGACAATTTAAAATATTTCAGAACAAGCATTCGGGTTTGGTTTAAAGTAACAATATAACACTATCTTAGGTGATTATAGTTTATAAACACATGAAAATAATAAGCAATATATTAAGATGCAGGGAGAAGAACCTGGAAATTATATTACAGGCAGTTAATGTGGTTTATTTTTTTTTTTGTATCACACCCGGCAGCACTCAGGGGTTACTCCTGGTTCTGCACTCAGAAATTACTCCTGGTCGGCTCAGGGGATCATAGGGGATGCCAGAAATCCAACCGGAGTCCATCTGGGATTTTGTGCAAGGCAAATGTCTTAAGTGCTATCTCTCTGGCCCCAAAAGCTATTTTTTTTAAAACTTCCAGCACTATTTGAAGTTAGAATTAATTACATTGGCTAAAATATACCTTAGAAACCTTGGGACAATCATTAAAATTGTAAAAAAGTATATTTAGATATTAATAAAGGTGAGAAGTGGGATTCTGTAAAATTCTCTTGGGAACACAGTGATAGTCCAGTGGATAGGGTTTTGCATGCTGTCATCCCAGGTTCAGTCCCCAGCACTTTCATGCAATCTCTCAAGCACTACCAGCAGTGATCCTTGAGTACAGAGCAAGGAGTGAACTCTGAGCACTGCTGGGCATCACCCCCAAAAAACAAAAAATGATACTCATAACTGAAGACTTATAAGATAGAAGAAAACATAAACACAATGAATGAAAAGTCAGAAATCATTTATCAATAATTTACCTTATATGTGAATGATCTAAGTATTTCAAGGAAAAGGCAGGGTGTATATAAATATGATCAATTCTAAATTGTCTAAAATAAATCTGATTTAAATGTAAAGGTAAAGGTAGTAAGAATAAAGGGATGGAGTGCACAGGCACAGGCACAGTTCACGGGGCTGTATTACATATTGTGGGTCAGTCCTGACACAGCACAGGCCCCTCCCAGAAGGCCAAATGTGGCTTGTAGCCTCCAATAGTAAGTGCTGTGTTCCTTGGACCCTAGTAATGAGTCATCAGGCTTACACTGCCAGACTTAGTACCACTGGGAAATGCTCTTGACCCTGAGTACCACTGGGCAGGCTTTACCCCACAAAAAATTGAAGGAGCAGAGAGAGATATGTCACAATAAGAGAAATCAAACAGAATAGAGAATAATTATATTAATTCAGACAAAACAGACTTTAGTACTAAGAAAACGATCAGGAGTTAAGAGAGGCATTGCACCATCTTCAAGGACAATCATTGAGGAAGACACAAGAATCATTAAGATGTATGCGTCTAACAGCAGAATGGCAAAGTGTGAGAGTGGAAACTGGAAGAATGGACAAGATAAATAGACACAGTCATGATTATCGCTGGAGACTAGCATTCTTTGCTCAGTAACTGATAGATCAAGCAGGCAGAAAATCAGTAAGAATATAGGTGACCTAAATCACACTATTAATAAGTTTGATCTAATTGACATTTCAACAGTTCTTCACACAACAGATAACTATGCTTTCTTCTCATGCTTACCTGAAACGTTGTTTTATATAGACCATTTCCTGGACCATATCATAAAATGCACTAATAATATAAAAAACTGAAAACTATAAAAGAATATTTTTATGTAGAATAAAAAAATAGAAAAAAGAGAAAAATCTACAAAAATTTACAATCTATGATTTATAAACCACAATCCACGTGGGTCAAAGAAAAATTTTTAGAAATTTTAAACTAAATAAAAAATTTAAAATTATCAAAAATATGTGAGATGTGACAAAAGTAGTGTTTAGAGGAAAATATATAGCATTAAATAGATGCGACACAAAATAAGTTCAGAACAAAACCTCAAACTTTCATCTTAAGAAACTAGAGAATAGCAATTTAATTCTAAAGAGCAGGATAGATTAAAAAAGTGTAAAAATCAATGACATTAAAAAACAAGCTATCAATAAAGAAAATCAATAAAATTAAAAGATAGGTTCTTATAAATATCACTATAATTTATATATATTTACTTAGATGCAGTTATTAGTATATAAAATTTTCAAATGAGACATTCCCCATTAATCTAATAGGCTTTATAAGAATAATAAAGGAATCTTTGTAGCACAAATTTGATAATGTAGACAAATGGACTAATTCATTCAAAGACACTGGTAAATCTCACAGGGGGAAAAAAGGTTACACAAATAGTTCTATAACCACTAGAGAAGTTGAGTAAAAAAGCAAGCAGCTGTCCAATACAGAAAGCAGCACAATTCTTTTAGCAAAGAAAACACAAGTAGTTTCTTCTAAGCTTTAAAAACTGGCAACTTTTCTAAAATAATTTTTTTTTCAAAAAATAGATATACAAGTATAGTTTCCTAAGTTATCTCATGAGGCCAACATTACCCCAATATTAAGAGATAAAGATCTTACAGCAAAGGGAAAACACATGCCGCATCCCTCATGAATACAGACACATAAGTTCTCAACAAAATATTAGCAAATTAAGCAATGTATTAAAAGAATTACAGGCCATGGTAAGTTTAATTTTTTTCAGGTGTAAAAGGCTAGTTTTATTAATTGAAAATTGATCATAATGCACCATATTAATGTGGTTGAAAAAATACTATATAGTCATATCAACTGGATAGTTTTCCCCTAAGGAAAGAGTCAATGCCAGAAATCAAGGAATGGATGCCAACTTTTATCATGCATATCTATTGATCATCACATTGGAATGCTCAGCTAGATACAATAAAACATGAAGTGAAAATATAAGTATATAGCATAATTGGGTAGAAGAAATTAAGTTTGACAACATTGTCTACTTAGAAAAAAGATGTAGCAATCAAAACCCACTCCTGTAACTAATAAGTATGCATAATACAATTTTAATATATAAAAATCAATTTCCCAGGTATTAAAAATGAACATTTGGAATAAAATTGTAATATAATACTGAAACCAAAGCTATTAAAGTTAGGTATAAAGATAAAATATTTACCATGTCTATAAGCAGGTAGTTATAAAATTTTAGTTATATAATCAAAAGGATCTAAGTAATTGGAAAAATAATTCATATTCATATCTTAGAAAATTCAGTATTGTTAGTATCTTTCTTATTTCCAATTTCATACCTATACTCAGCAAAATCTCAGTTAAACCTTCAATAGTCAATTTTATTCATATTATTAGACTATCGTTTATGTAGCACAAGAGACTTGATCAAAGCATAAACTATTTACATTATCAGTTTTAAGGCTTATTACGGGACTATTGTCACCAAAATAGTGTGTAGTAGAGAAGAAATAGATGTTGAGTCTAACAAGATAGACCAGGGATCTCAGAGAAGGATCACCAATAGAGTCATCTGATCTTTCAGAAAAGCAGAAAATCAGTTCAGTGGAAAGGGATGACCTTTTAGCCAATTTATAGGGTCAACTAGACATTTATATGCTAAGAGACACATACACATGTGAATCAAATTTTACACATTTCTTAAAAGTCAACTCAAGGTAAACTTGTATTGGGAGGATGGTGGTGTATGTTAACATCTGGCAGTGTATTGAACACTATTTGGATCTGTGCTCAGAATTGGCCCCTGGTGGTGCTCAGAGAATATGCATGATTCTGGGCATCAAATATCGGTCAGCTGCTCTCAAGGTAAATAAATGCCCTACCCTCTCTAGTATCTCTATGATCCCTCAAAGTCAATGTAAAATAATACTATTTATATAAAAAAAGGAGAAACTGTGAAAATGAGTTTTTAGATATAATACCCAAACCATGTACACAACAGAATAAAACTGATAGGATGAACTTTATGAAAATTAATAACTTTGACACAAACAGTATTGAAGAATGAAAAGAAAGTCAAAGAAAATACCTGAAAGAAACATCTCTGATAAATGACTCATACTTCAAATATGCAAGGTTTTAAACTCACATTTAAAAAATCACTTCAGAGTCGTAGAAATAGCATGGAGGTAGGGCATTTTCCTTGCATGCAGAAGGACAGAGGTTCAAATTCCAGCATTATGGTCCTCCAAGATTGCCAGGAGTGATTTCTGAATGTAGAGCCAGGACAAGAGTAACCACTAAGTGCTGCAAGGTGTGACCAAAAAAAAAAACGAAAAAAAAAAATCACTTCAAAAAAGTGAAAATGCCTGCTAAATAAGAAAACTGAAAAATAATCATACAATAAAGATTCAACTTTTAGCATTAAAGTTAAAAAATTGCAAATTAAAACACCACATAGTTAAAATCAACCAGACTGATACCAGCACTTGGCAAAGATATATCGCATGATCTTCCTGTCACTGTGGATGAGAATACAAAGGAACATTACCAGTTAAATAGTCCTTTATTACAAAGACAGAGATAATCTTATCACAGCATCAAGCAAACACAGGCTTCATGACATTTCTACACAGCTGAAGCTTATATAAATGCACAATTCTCTTTTTTATACTCCTATACTCCTGAAGCTAAAGCTTAGATATGTGCACTTTGAGGTAATTATGCTAGGTGAAATAAGAGAGAAAAACAAATACTGTATGATATCCTTCTAATATTAAATCTGAAAAAAAGGCAGCCTAAATCATAGCCACAGATACCAGAATGGTCATCACCAAGAGCTTAAGAGTAATGGAAAAGAGGTGACAGTCGAAGAGTGTAATTATAAGAAGAATAAGTTCTGTGGATTTAATATATATAAGTTAGTAATATGGTTCTATATACTTGAATATTACTGAGAGTAAATCTTAAGTGTTCTCCCTAGGGGGAAAAAAGAAGATAATTACTATGCTCTGATAGAATATTAGCTAGCAATATGGTGGTAAGCTCTTGCAATATGATTTCTGCCACATTGTTTATCAAATCAACATGTTGTATATGTTAAAGTTAAACAACGTTATGTATCAATTATATCACAATAAAGCTGAAAAATCCTTTGTGCACACAAAAATTTGCACTTAAGATATTTATAGCAGCCTTCTTCATACACGGCTATAAATTGAAGCAACAATTATGTTTTTGAATAAATGGTGAATAAACAAAGAATTATATCACCACACAATGCGATGTTATTATTATATAGTGATAAAAAGAAATGAATTAACAAGTCGCGAAAAGGCCTGGATGAGCCTTAGAGGCATATTTGTAAGTGAAAGCAGCCAATCTGGAAAGACCACCCACCATATGATTTTTATTCAATGACATTTTTGACAAGGCGACACTAGAAAGACAGTAATAAAACCAATGGGTGCCATAGGATGAAGGCAGGGGGAGAAGGGGCAAACACAAAGGAATTAAAGGGAAGAAAGAGCACAGATGAATTCTAGAGAAGCAAGACTGCCTTACACGCATATGCTGCTTGCCAAGCAAAGCCAGGCAGATTGTTCTCTATGGCATCTGTCAAAGTCCAGAGAACTTCACATCATTAAGGAATGAGTTCCCTTGTAGGAACTCATATTTTTTTTTTCAGGAAAACATTTTAAAGGGTGCAAGATCTCAGGATGAAATTCAGAGTTTGACAGATCAATTTAGTTGTGTTACAGCTACACACACCACTATACTGAAAGAAGTGAGGGTAGGAGGGTCAGATCTGGTTCTATGGTACTAGAAATAGTGACTTTAAAGCCATAGGCAATAGGGACCAACATCCACAATGTCCTTGATAAAGGTGCTACACAGGAGTACAGCGAGACCATTCTTACACTGCTTGACACTTGTACCAAAATTGCATGATTACCGTAAACCAATGAGGTGGCCTAGTGTGGGAGTCAGATTGCCCATCATTGGAGATGGGTTCCATATTACAAGAAAGCAAATAACTGCTTGGAAGGATACATGCAGTAATGCATCAGAGTTACAAAACACTTCACACACGAAAAACTGGAAGGAATGGATGCTGAAATGTATATCAACTCACACATAAAGGTCTCTATATGCATGCTTAGATTTTCTTGCTCGGTCATTAGAAAGGAACTAGAAGTTGAAGAGTTGGAGCAAGAGTACAATGGTAGAGTGCCTTGCATCGAACCAAAGTTAGATCCCTGGTACCTCATTTGATCTCTTGGGCACCACCAGGAGTGATTGCTGAGTGCAGAGTTAGGAGTAAGCCCTGAGAACAGCCAGGTATGAACTAAAAATAAAACAAGAAAAAAAAAACTGATGTGTTCATTCAATATTCTAATATTAAAGAGGAAAAAACAAACTCAAACAAGGAATTCTATCACCCAATTGAAGTTATCAACTACTCGTTTAATTTTTCCTCAAATGGAACTGCTGTTATTGATTAGTTTCAAAGAAATTAGGATTTTATTCCTACTTTAAAATGATATTCTATATTTGCATGGAGGATATTCTGAGTGTTCTTAGAAATGACTTGGGTAGATAAATACTCTTTGGATGTAAACTCTCAGACTACTGAAGATTTTCTGCATTAAATAGGATGCAAAGAGCCATATGTAAAATAATTTGATAAGTAATCATAAAATTAGTAGTGAAACTATGATCCTGCATGGCAAAATCTACATCTACAAGACTCATGTTCCCATCTCATGAACACCACACAACAATGTCTCGAGGTCACTATCACTCAAATTGAAAACTCACTGCTGGAGTAACAGCTGCTGAGAGGGAGTTAATCACCCAGTCAAGGTTAAAAGAATAGGTTAAGGAAGGAACTAGAATATCACCAGCATCATTTGGCTTCTGTGCACACACTCTTAAATAGCAGGGAAAGTGCTTTGCCATGGAAAACCTATTAAACCATCCTTGCTCGTTGTGGGAAGGACATTATCATGGGCATCATCATTTGCCAGGGAGTGCCCCAAGTATAAGAGATGGAGACTTTTTAATGATCAATCTAGTCTCTGAAGCATGATATTTGATTGCCCGTCACTTAGAACATAAGACTTTAATAGCAGAAAATAATTTGGATCATGTGGATTCTCCCCACCCCGGCATCTAATTTAGAATAGAAAGATTGTTTCTAAGAAGGTAGTACAGCTAGAAGGTCCTGAGAACTGCTCATGCTGGAGAATGAAAATGAATCCACTGTAGTTCTGATATGGATATCTTGTACACTATTAAGGAAAGCATTTGTTTAATGAGTACCCACTGCATAAGAACTTAATATATATTACTGCATCTTCTTCTCACAATAGTACTCAGTTTAAAGCAGATGAAGGAGATTACACATATGGAGTGACTTACATGCCCAAGATCATAAGTCTTGCAAACAGTAGAGTCAGGATGTCTGAATGGGTTCATGTGTGCTGGTAAGGACAATTCATTCAATCCCTCCTCCTTGTAAGGACTTAAGAGTAATTGTTTCCAATGGTATGAAAACAGAGTTTTGTATTATCCTGGTGGGTGGGGAGGAGGGAGATTTGGGACAGTGGTGATGGGAACGTTGCACTGGTGATGGGTGGTGTTCTTTACATGACTGAAACCCAAACACAATCATGTATGTAATCAAGGTGTTTAAATAAAATATATATAAAAAATTCAAAGGGAGTGGGGTGACAAAAAAAATTCAAAGAACCTCACAAATACCTTTCAGAAAGTACTCTGTTTATGTTGTTAAGAAAAAGTAATGAAGAGTCAGGAAGGAACTTGGGATTTAAGCATTTCAGTTGCATGCATGAGGTCCTTAGTTCAAGTCCTAACATTATAGAAAAAAAAGAGGGGAGTGAATTGTCCTGCCTAATTCAGTTACTTTTTAGAAACTGTAATTGTGATTCCAGGGTTCCAAATTAGATGCCTTCACAGAACAGTATGACATGATGTGATGTCATGCCATGTCATGCCATGCCATGTCATGTCATGTTATGCCATGTGTGTGCTTGTGTTTTACCTAAAGTATCCTGACTTTACCACGGTCTAGCAGATAGTCCATGGTCCAGAACATTAGCAAATCCACAGGTTGATCATAGGGGGCAGAGTTCTTGGGGCTAGATAAATGGGGCTATGGCAATCTTTGGGTTTACAAATGACTGTTTATATTCCGGCAAGAAATTGCAACTTTGAGTAGATAAATTCAACAATTTTCTCCAAACAAAATAATGACACAAAGAATGCACAGTTTTCTGGCCCTACGCCATGTGATGACACCATGGCAGCCATTATTTCCCTGTGCATGTCAGGGTGGCCACACAATCACCTGACAAAATCTGATATTGAGGCACTAAATGACCTATCAAGTCGACCAAACACTTGGCCAAATTCTTGAATTATTCTTAAAACCTGTATCAATTAGAAAATTCAGCACTTATGACAAGATGGTAAGATTTCCTTTAGTTTGTATAAGAGTAAAATCACTAGGACAGTATGAAAGTGCAATGGACTGAGCAAAACCTCCTGCACGAAGGGAGATCTGAAATTGATTCCTGGTATCACATATCCCTAGATCAGCACCAGTAGCAACCTTGAGAACAGAGCAAAGAATTACTCCTGAGCACTGCTGAATGTGTCTCTTTTCCATGCCCACAACGTTCTAAGTCAGTGAGTCACTCATGTTTTACTTTTGGGATCAGGGATGATATCCTTTTTATTTTCCTAAGTACACTATTCTTGAAAACTAAGGGCTTTCAAAAGAGGGAATTTGAGAACCTTTATTATTTATTTATTTGCTATTATCATAATACTAAAATTTTTATAACTGCAGCATTTTATATTATCTCCAGTTCTTATAAAAAACATTTTGAAACTATTATTTACATATATGAATTGTTGTGGGAACCATAAAGTAATAATTATATTAAAAATATAATGTCATGGTAACAGGATATCTGGTCTATAACCTAGAGAGTATAAGTTCTCCTTTGTAAGTCTTGAGATATTGAGGATACAATCTACATGTATAAACATTTTTAAGTCTATAGTCACTGACCTTAACTTACAAACAATAAAAGGAAAAGCTTTCTTTTTTTAAAAGTTATTTTAAAAAAAATCAATGAAAGTCTTAATAAAATTAAATTTTATCCCAGATAAATGGGAGTGTATAGGGGGCATGTATGCCAGGCTGAATGCTAGTGTCCCGAAAGAAGAGCTCATTTTAGCTCTTCATGCATTTTAAGTCTAGGCTAGCTGTCATGCACTTTCATGCCTTTGACTGGGATATATATAATCATCTCTTCCTCATTTCTGAAAGTTTAGTTCAAAAGGTAAAATATTCTGGATTGGTAGTTGCTTCTTTTCACATCTTAAATGCATCATCCTGGCCCTGTAAGACCTCTGCTGTAATACTTGCTGAAACCCAGGGGATTCCTAGATTGTGAGGAAGCTTTTGCTTTTTGTTGCAGGTTTTCCAATTCTTCCTTTGCTCTTGATTTGAGGCCTTTTTTTTTCCCCCAAAAATAATGTGACTCAGAAAATTTTTTGGTGAGTTGAGTTTTGGAGGAAGTTGGTATGTTCAAATCTCTTCTCAGCCTTGACAAGTTCTCAGTCATTGTTTTACTTTCTTTTTGTATGTTTTGGGCCACACCAGGTGATCTGGGGAGACCAGTGGATAATTTGCTTTGGGTTTGTTCCAACGATCAGTTGTTCAGGTTTCCTGCATACAAAACCTGTGCTCAGCCCACTGAACTATCTCTAGCCCCCAATCCCTTTCTGGGTTCAACAAATAATACAGATCTTTGCTCGATGGTATCCACAATTTTCTAGTGTTCTTTGAACTCCTTTTCATTTTTTTTTGTCTTTGCTTTCCTCCAACTGGAAAATTTCAAATGCTTGTTTTCAACTTCATGTTCATTTTTTCTCCTGATTTATCAAGTTTGCTAACTGTTGAATCTCTGATCACATAATTTATTCTTTGTATTTAAACTACAGCCTCAAAGTTTCTTGTTTCAGATGGTTTCTTCTTCTCTGTTAAACTTCTTGTCTTGAGTGTTATTTTTATGACTTCATTGATTTGTCCCTGTTTCATTTCTTGCCGCTCTCTAACCTTGCTCAGGAAAAAAGTCTTTGAGTTCTTTATCAGACAAATCACAGATCTCTATCTCTTTGAAGGCTGGTTACTGGAAAATGTTCTTTAGGGGTGCCTTGTTTTATTTTTATTTTTTTTTCTGTGTTCTTTGAAGTCGATGTGACCATCTTCATAGTTGAAGTGACCTCATCCAGTCTTTATAAACTGGCTTTGGTGAGAAATGTCTTCTGTCAACCTGTAAAGGAGTCTAAGAAATGCTGGGTCTCTCTTAGGATATGCCTGACTCACTTATTTAGGCTTATTTTTTTACCTAGCATACTGCGATCCAGGAGAATATTTCTTGTGTACTGAAAAGAACATGTATTTGCTAAGTGAAATGTTGTATGCATATTATTCAGGTCCACTTGTTTATAGTGCTGAAATAATACAATTTCCTCACTGATACCCTGGCTAGATATCTATCCATTGTGAAAGGGAGGCACTAAAATCTCCAACTGTTATTGTTGAATTATCCTATTCCTCCCTACTTGCTATCAGTTTTTGTTCATTATACTTTAAGGCATGCTTGTTATAATTATTGTATCTTCATGATACAGTGGCCCTTCCAGCATAAAATTTCCTTCTTAGATTCAAGGAACACTCCTTTAAAAAAATGTTTAATGACTGAAGTAATAGCACAGCAGGAGGGAGTTTTCCTTGCATGCAACTGACCTGGGTTGGTCTCCCGAGCCTGCCAGGAATGACTTCTGAGTCTGAGTACAGAGCTAGGAGTAACCCCTGATCACTGCTGGGTATGGCCCCAAAACAAACAAACAAAAAAGTTAATTCTGTTTAGTCTTTTTTGGAGGGGCGGGGGGCCACATTTGGAAGTGCTCAGGTATTACTCCTGGAACTGCACTTAGGAATTGCTTCTAGCAGTGTTCTGAGAATCGTGCATCAGATCAAACACTACCCACTGTACTTTCTCTCTAGTCTCTATTTTGAACAATCCTAATTTCTGTTTTAGTCATTGCCTACTTAGATTTTAGCATTTTAATTTTAATAATATGTCATTGAACCTAAAATAGAGTTTTTTGAGAGCACATAGATAGAATCATGTATTTTCAAATTTATGCTAACCAATCAATACTTTGATTGTGATGTCTAGTCTGTGTGAATTTTATTTTTGTTAATTACCTGTTTTGTTTTTGGATGGGCAACACATAGTGATGCTCAGGGGTTACTCCTGGCTCATCACTTGGGAATTATTCCTGGAGGGACTTGGGTGTACCATATTAAATGATGAGGATAGAACTTGGATTGGCTGTGTGCAAGGCAAGTGCCTACCCATTGTAGCATTGCTCACTCCATGTTTATTTTAATATAATTTATAAAATAAAGAATGCTTTATATTTTTCTATTTTTAAAAGTCTTCTAAATTTCTTGCATTTATTTTCCTGTTTTGTACTCTATTTCTCTTATTTTTTGATAAATAGATATTTCAAGTGTATATCTAAATAAATTTTTTGTTACAATATTTTTCGTAGTTTTTACTTAATGACAATGTTAGGGCTAAATTAGCATCTTTAAGAAATTTAATTCAAGTTAATACAAACTTAATGCCAATATGACAGAACTATTTTGATCACTATTTTTCTACCATTTAAAAATATATGGGGTCAGGGGTCAAGTTTATTGGTAAAGCATATGCCTTTCATTCATGAGACATTGGTTCAATCCCCAATAGCACTATGAATAAGAAAATACAAATGAAATTAAAATATATTTATACCAAATATATATATTATATATTTATACCAAATATAGTGTATGCATTGTATATGTATAAAATACATTGTATATGTATTGGATATTTTATACATTGTATATGCATATTTTATACATTGTATATGTACATTTTGTACATTGTATATGTATATTTTATACATTATATATGTATAAAATACACTGTATGTGTATATTTTATACATTGTATATGTACATATACATCTTTCTTTTATCTCTTCTTTCTTCTTTCTTTCTTTCCTTCTTTTTTCTGTCTTCCTTCCTTTCTTTTCTTTTCTTTCTTTCTTTCTTTCTTTCTTTCTTTCTTTGTTCTTTCTTTCTTTCTTTCTTCCATCCTTCTTTCTTTCCTTCCTTCCTTCCTTCCTTCCTTCCTCCCTCCCTCCCTTTCTCTCTTTCTTTTTCTCTCTCTTTCTCTCTCTTTCTTTCTATCTTTCTTTCTGTCTTGCTTTCTTTCTTGCTTGCTTTCTTTCTTTCTTTGCTCTTTCTTTCTTTCTTCCATCGTTCCTTCCTTTCTTCCATCCTTCCATCCTTCCTTCCTTCCTTCCTTCCTTCCTTCCTTCCTTCCTTCCTTCCTTCCTTCCTTCCTTCCTTCCTTCCTTCCTTCCTTTCTTTCTTTCTTTTTCTTCCTTCCTTCCTTCCTTCTTTCCTTCCTTCCATCCTTCTTTCCTTCCTTCCTTCCTTCCTTTTTTTTGGGAGCCACACTTGGTGATTCTCAAGGGTTACTCCTGTCTTTGTACTCAAAAATCACTCCTGGCCTGGGGGACCATATGGGACTTCAGAGGATAGACTTGCAGTCCATTCAAGGTCAGCCATGTGTGAGGCAAACGCCCTACTGCTGCACCACTGTTCTGGCCCCAATATACACATATATTTTTATTCTTTGTAAAACTATCAGCAATATTCCATAATCATATTTTACTTATCTTTTAGAATAGCTGATAGGAGTTAAAAATCAAAAATGTGTGGCCAGCGAGGTGGCGCTAGAGGTAAGGTGTCTGCCTTGCAAGTGCTAGTTAAAGAAGGACCACAGTTCGACCCCCCGGCTTCCCATATAATGCCCCCAAGCCAGGGCAATTTCTGAACGCTTAGCCAGGAATAACTCCTGAGCATCAAACGGTTATGGCCTGAAAAACCAAAAAAAAATGTTTACATTATTATTTTATTTTTTCAAATTTATTTAAAGAAAATGCATCACATAGTTGACATAGTTGGTCATAATGCATTTGTTTCCAGATAAGTGAAAGCAAAGATATTAATAATAAAGAAAAATTAAAGAAAGTTAAATAAAGAAAGAAAAAGCACAGTAGCAAGCACATTTACAAAAGTTATTTTATGTCCTATGAAGTCATTAATACAATGGCAGGAGGTTTAGTAAGCTTTTGTTGTTATCTGCCCATTCTGTTAAATTGGTATGTTACTATAGGGATGACAACATTAAATAAATGAAGTTGTTCAGAGATTCAAAGCACTATTACTGATACTAAGACTTTTAGTGACTTGCATTTAGTTGTCAGACTTCCCAGAGAAGGAAGATACGGAGGAAGGGTGGTCCCCAAAACTAGAATACCTGAACTGTGGTCAGATCAGTGTCCCTGAAGGGAATCACCGAGGGTCAGTAATGGGGTAGGCCACCTGGGGAAACAGTAATTCTGGGTGATAGAAGCGTCAGGCATAATTTCGATAGGGTGTGGGTTTGACCCACCCTCTCCTCCTGAGATTGTCAGCTTTCTGCTGTGTGGGCTGATGTAGTCACAATATCTCATTGCTAGGTTTATATCTTGTTCAAGAAAAGAGTGAATCTATGGGGAGTTCTGCTTTGAACATCAATAATGTTTATATCCCTCAAGTATCATTATAACTATGTAAATTACTTTTGACTTTTATTCTCTATTTCCCAATAAAGTTTTGAGTCATTGTCCAATGTTTTTATTTCAGCATAAAGGATCTTTAGTATTTCTGAAAGTGTGAGTGTTCTAGGAAAAAATAAGACATTATTTGCCTATACATGTATCTTTTTTTTTTTACTTTTGAGAGCCATTTTTAGATATTAGATATTTGGAAATATTTTCCCATGTTCTTTTCACTTTTGCATTAGCCTATGATTTTCTGGTGATAAATTATGTTAATCTTTTGAAAGGTCACCTGCACATAAAGTGTCACTTTTCTTAGTTTTTCAAGACTTTATTTCTGCTTTCCTGTTTATTATGGCTGAACATGTGTGTCTCTTTATTTTTTATGAATGGAGCATTTTAATATTTTTGCAAGTAAAAATTAATGTTTTATTAAATCTGGGAATTTTTAGGCTGTTAGCTCTTGAAGTACCTTTCATGTATCTTTCTTATCTCTTTCTGAGAATTCTATTGTATGTACAAGTGCATCTGATCTTTTCTGGTGTACCTGGTTCCAAGGTCTCTGAGCCTATTACTTTTTCTTCATTTATTTCCTATAAACTCATATTGAAAATTGTTTATTGACCTTCAGTCATATTTGCTAGTTTTTATTCTACTAGTTAACATTTTATATTGTATCCTTTTAACTGTCATTCTTTCTCAATTATGTGGTTGTGGGGCACATCCCACTGTGATGACGATTTACTCCTGGCTCTGAACTTTCTGGTGGGCTTGGGGGACAGATGAGTTTTCAGGGATCAAATCCAAATGAGAGATATGCAAGGCAAGCACCTTACAGACCCTTTTTAGGAGATGTCATTGATAAAATTTATTCCTTTTCTGCTTGTTTTGGTTTGGGATCAACAACTGGTTACACTCAAGTATTATTCCTAGTCTGTTTAGAAATGACTCCTGGCAGAGCCCAGAGGACCATATAGAGAGTGGGGACTAAACCCAGGTTGGCTACATGCAGGATAAGCATGGTGCTATCATTATACCCACTTTTATTTAATTCATGGGCTGTATCTTTTATTTATTTGTTGATATTTACAATCACAGATTCAAAAGTTTTATCAATTAAGTACAAAATCTGTTCCTGACAGCTGCAAAATGTTTATTTCCCTTCGTTAACCCTCCATCAGGAAAGATGAAGTCATGAAATTTTCCTATACATGGATGGACATGAAAACTATTATGCTGAGTGAAATAAGTCAGAGGGAGAGAGATAGAGACAGAATAGTCTCACTTAGCTATTGGATTTAAGAAAAATAAAAGATATTATTGTAATAATACCCAGAGACAATAGAGATGAGGGCTGGAAGGATTGACTCATGGCTTATCACAAAGAGTGGTAAGTGCAGTTAGAGAAATAACTACACTAACACCTATCATGACAATGGTATTGAGTGGAGAAGTAGAATGTCTGCCTTGAATATAGATAGGGGGTGGGGAGGAGGGAGATGAAGGGCATTGGTAGTGGGAATGTTGCACTGGTGAAGGGAAGTGTTCTTTATATGATTGAAATCCAACTACAAACATGTTTGTAATCATGGTGCTTAAATAAAGATATCATTTTAAAAAAATCTGCCCCTTTCTCAATACATTTTCTGTTTGCTAAAATTATAGAACCTACCTATTTCTGCATATTATTGAATTCTTTATTTACTGAATACATTAGGTGTTATACAATAGAATGGAAAACTGTATTCAAAATTCTGAATCTCTCAAGTTATCTGTTGTCATTAACATTTTGGTCATTTTTTCGGTTGATTCTTATTTTGTTAGCTTTTTCCTGCATAAGTCTATAGAATTTAAGTTTCCATAGTGTTTGTCACTGCATTCTGTACTAGCTTTTTTTCCCTTTAATTTCTTGTATTTTTGTTGTTCACTCTGGGTTCCTGGCTCAATGTAACTGTGACCAATCAAGAGATTTTCCTAAGATTCCCTTCCAATTCTTGTCAGTGTGTCTGCTGTCATATCAAGAGGATGTGGATGCAATGCCTCAACTTCAAACAGAAATTTGATTTCACTTAGTCTTCATTTTTACTTCTTTTTCCCTACAGTGCCTCAAAGAAAGCATAGACAAATGGATATTCTCTTTTCTTTTCCCAATATTTCTTGCATATTTATATGGCCTATGGAATTTATATATATGGTCTCCAGGAACAGTTAGAGTTTTGAAGAACTCCCTATGCTTTTTGTTTAGTCCTCTGGGATTTTTCTGAAATTCCCAGGCAAACTCTTAGTTGCCTCAACTGAGATCACAACCTCCAGAAAGGGAAATATTGCCCCTGGATAGCCATGATCTCATTAGTTGATAGAGTTTCTTTTCCCTTTCCACCTGTGTTGGGCTCTGAGTCTGATCAAAGCTGATTTCCAGTCCCTTCTGATTTCCAGAGCAGCTCCAAGTTAGGAGAACATAGTAACAGCGCTCTGGGGATTAAGCTTTTAACAGAGTTCCAAAAGCAATCAGATCTTTTCATTATCTCCAAAGCTGCTGGATTTCAGTTTCCTCACCATTGAGCAGGAAAGGGAAAAAGAATGGGAATAGTTCCAAATTAAAACTCTACAGACCCCACTCTCTTAGTTGAGTTTTAAAGATTTCCAATCCTGCTCCCGCTTGGCTAGATGATGATTTTCAATTCTATTCTATTCAGTCTAATCCTAATTCATTAAAAAATTATTTTATTGAGACACCATGATTTGCAAAATTATTCATGACTGAATTTCAGGCATTCGAATATATATTAATCTCATTATCAGTGTCTACTTCTCTCTACCAGTGTTCCATGTTTCTCCCTTGACCCCCAGCCTCTATGATCAGCACATAAAAATATGCACTGCAGTTTATAATACTATCATTTTCAATTCTAACAGTGTTTATTTCCCTAGGTACCAGGATTCTAAAAATGATTGGTTTAGTTGTTTTGTTCTATTTTCTTTACCTCACAAATGAGCAAATTTGCCAAATTTTATCATGTTTCTGAAAAGTGTATATTTTGTTGTTTGTTTGTTTTGGGGCCACACTTGGTTGTGTTCAGAGCTTGCTTTTAGCTCTGCACTTAAAGATAATCCTTGGTGAATTATATGGGGTTAAAAGGGGACATATGGGGTACCAGAAATCAAAA
>PVKC010013546.1:0-22903 GCA_004027635.1 Crocidura indochinensis | reverse complement strand
TATATATGGAAGGTAGCACTCAAATAGATCTCTGAAGTCAGTGTATATGTGAACATTACTTTCTATACAGTGGTCCTCTCTGACTGCCAAGCCTTATCCATAAACAATTCATCTATACAATGTATATAGCCTCTCCTCTATATTGCCCCTCCCCCACCCAGAGACTCTTCTACTCCCTCATCTCCCAACCCAGATTTGTTATCTTCCCCTGATTTAACCCTCTTTACCCTCAGTTCTTACCTAGTTAGGCACCAAGACCGACCTCCTGCCCCAACAGACCACCCTCCAGCTCCTCAATGAAAGACACCCTCTAGATCCCCTATCTTGTGTCTCAGCAAGAAAGCACAACCAACATGCCTTCTGACTCATGCTTTGTGGCCCCTCTCACCCCCATCAAATCGTGGACTGTTGCATGACACTGGAGTCAGCTTCAGCAAAACCCCCAGCTCAAGAACACTAAAGGACTCTGAAATGCCGCAAATCATATCTCAAACTCTAGACCAAAGTCTGTGATACAAAGAAGTGCCTTGACTTTCACTCCCCACAAGAATATCTCAGAAGACCTAATTGGGAGGCCTATATTGCCTATGTAAGCTTAATACCTTTATAATAATGCATCTTAAGATATGTATTCCTAAACATACAGATAGCCTCCCCCATCACTTGCTTTCTTCAAATACCATTTGTTTTTTTTTCCTTTTTTTAATTTATTTTTTTATCTCAGTTTTATCTATCTGTTCTATTTTTATATATACATATTTTTCTCTATCTTCACCAGTTTTGGTGCTGCTTGGTACAATAACCAAGAAAACATCTTGCCTGAGATAAAAGCTCAGACCACACCACAGATGCTGTGTGTATAGCCTGACATCCTTACCCAGAATGGCACCAGCAATACAAAAGGACACTGTACATTTTTGTATAGGCACAGTAAATAAGGGGAAATCAGAGACACAGAAACAAGATCTTATCTTCTAAGGCTAAGAACTCATACTTTTTTTTTTTTTTTTTTGGTTTTTGGGCCACACCTGGCAGTGCTCAGGGGTTACTCCTGGCTATCTGCTCAGAAATAGCTCCTGGCAGGCACAGGGGACCATATGGGACACCGGGATTCGAACCAACCACCTTTGGTCCTGGATTGGCTGCTTGCAAGGCAAACACCGCTGTGCTGTCTCTCTGGGCCCAGAACTCACACTTTTTATACAAGGGTACCTCCCATCCTGGACATATGTCATGTGGATACAACTCAGTCTCCACGAGATTGGACAGTGTTAGTTCATTCTCAAACCCTAGATCCCAGACGTAGAACTAAAACAACTCCCTGCAACAACACCAGGAACTAAGCTCTGTTGGGAGATTTACTGTGCCAGTGTTAATATGACAGTGAGGACAGTGAGGAAATGACAACTTGACCTAAGACCAGGAGGTCCTATCACATCACCTAACACTAAGTGGAAATCAGAAGATGTATCGTCCTTTGAACTATGAAAAATAAGAGCACTAACTATAGAAAACTGACTTTGACAACCGTGACTGAACAGAACTTACCTTGAAACCATTAAGGAAAACCCTACCCTGGGCTGTAGCCCAGGTCTCTTACAAAAATCAAGATTTCCTATTACAGAGACCCAATTTTGACAACAGAGACTGAGCAGAACCTTTGGAACCACAATTTCCTAGACTTTGGCTTAGGGAACGAGCAAAAACATGGAGCACATGATACAGAAAACTGAACACACCAACAATGATGGAACAGAACCTCTAGAACTGTAAAGACTCTATCCTAGGCCTTGTCCTAGGACCTATGCAAATACCAAGATTGCTAGCTACAGTGGCCATATTTTCTCATCCACAACCAAGAGGAAAGTTTCTTGACACCACACACACACAAAAAAAAAAAACCCTGGGATATAGCAATGAGTATGTATGGAGCCAGTGGTTGTTCCCATGACAACCCTGGAGAAACCCTGAATCTCTTAGGCCATGGTAATTTCCTTCCTTCCCCAATACTTATTGTGCCTATACAAAAAAAAAAGGGGGGGACACCAAATCCTGCCACTCCAGCATTCCTTTTTCTTGCTTTGTTTTGTTTCGTTTGTTTTTGATATTATTTTCCTTCTCCTTTTTCTTCCACTTTTTTCTTTCTCTTTCACTCTTATGGATATTATTTGGTGATTTTTTTTAGTAGTTGATACCAACTTTTTCTTCTCTTTTCCTTAACCTTTTTATCTTCAACAGAATAGCATAACTTGAATCATTCAGCCTCATAAATTGGGGTGGGAGATGATGATACCAGGACCAGTCATATGAACATGTAGTGCAAATAAAAAATGACCAGACTGGAACACCAAACCCAAAGTCAATGACAGAATAGATACCCAATCTACAATAAGCTGTAAAGTGGAGACCAGTTCCACTAGTATTCTGGGGGGTAAAGGAGGGAGATATGGGAGACATGCTGGGAACAGGAGTGGAGGAGGGAGGACAACATTGATGGTGGGAATGCCCTTCATTCATTGTCACCATGTACCGTAAATAATTCTGTGTAATGCACTTCAGTCACAATAAAAAAAAAAAGTTGCCTCTTGCAGGCAGCCAATCCCAGCAACCAAGCCTGCCAGGAGAAGTAATTCCTGAATGCAAAGCCAAGAGTAACCCCTGAATATTTCAGGGTGTGTCCCCAAAACAAAATGTCATCCTCAGACCCTGAGGTTGGCCTTTTTAGCCAATTCTTTTGGGAACTGCTTTTGACTTCCTCATTCAGCAGATAAAATGTAAGAGTGCACAGTCACCCAAAACAGACTGTCTTGAGGGCAAGAACAGCTTAGGTTCTCAGCTACCAAAACTAGGAAAGTGGCTCAAGTCCTTTTCCTCACAGATTTTTCATTTCAAATTCATTTGTTTTTAGTTTTCAAAAACTCTGGGTCTCTGGGTAGACAGATAAGCTTGATAATTTCAGAGCAGACATAGGCCAGGAAACCGTGGTATTGAGTATGCTGAGTCCAAACAAATGTGTTTTATATATATATATATATATATATATATATATATATATATATATATATACAACCAAATTTGAAGAAAAAGTGTATTTCTGTAGGTTTTAAACATTGTAATAGATAATAAAAACCTGAAGAAAAATATTTCCCCCTTTAATTTTTGGATGCCATTTACATGTTAGATAATTTTACTAATTTACACATGACTTCTGATATATTGTATTTGTATTTCCTTTCATTTTCTCCTCTGCTTTAGTCTAAGCATGTTGTAAAAGTTAATCTTTTTAGTTTATTTAATATTCTTTGTTTGGTCTATAGGACCTTCTGCATGCAAGGTCAACGCCTTACCTTCATGCTATCTCTCCAGCCCCGATATGTTGAACATCATTTGCTGGGAGAGGGCAGCTGGATGTGTTCAAGAGATTACTTTTGGCTCCAGAATCAGGTATCACTCCTGGTGTTGCTCAGAGGACCTTCTAGGACACCTAGAATTGAATTGAATTGACTGTGTGCAAGACAAGTGCCCCACTTATAGCACTATCACTCCCCCCCCCCAACTTATTGAAGAAAGAAACTTCTGTCTTGAGGAAAAATCTGTATTGTGTTTTTTGCAGGTCTCTAATAAGGATTGTGAATTCTGAGTGCCAAGAAACTCACTCTGCCTTTGTCGTTCAACTTTAGAGGTCTTGTAGTTCTCTAGGTCTCAGCAACCTTCTCAAAGGGCAAGTTGTGATAGTACTTTAGATACTTATCACTCATGCCAAATTTGCAAGCCAATACTTTTATCTATTTTTTTCACTTTAGAAATCACCTCTGTCCACATCAAGCTAGATTTTTTTGTGTTTATACCTCAAAATACCAAGTTTCTAGAGAGAAAAGGATCCATTCATAATTTTGTCATTTTAATTCTAGTCCATGCTTCTAGAACTTTCTTGGTACTGTGTGCTTCTTTATTTTAATTTTGATCTACATGACTAAAGTGAAGGAGGGTCCTTCTTGAGCGTTCACATTTTTTCTCTTTAAAGCACCACTACATGTCCATATTCACACACCATGACACTTTGGGAACTTCATAGCTGATATGGTATTGAACTGCAAATAATGGGAGAGTTCACTTGTGATTTTAGCCTCTTAAGTACATTGTTTTGGTGTTTGGTCACACAGGGATTATTCCTAGTTCTGTGCTCAGAAATTGTTCCTGGCAGGCACAGGGGACCATATCGGATGTGGGGATTGGAACCACCCTCTGCCCTGGATCGACTGCATGCAAGGCAAATGCCCTACCGCTTGTGCTATCTCTCTGGTCCTCTTAAGCACATATTGATTTTACTTATATTCTCTGCTCAGCATTACAGAAAAGTTTCCCTCACATTCATCTGGGGATAGTGGAATTGTCTGAACTGATTTCGATCTAACATTACCTGAAAGATACAACCTTTGAAGTACTTTCCTTTCACCTCCCTATATATTAGGTGAACTTCGCTATTTGACATTTTCCCTGCAAGCCTTGCCAAGTAGCAACAACCAGAGATCAGCATGGCCATGACCAAAAAATGACTTCTTAGCAAGAATCCATTTAAGTGCTTCACTTACCTCTCTTTCTGCTTCTAGTTATAATTGGGTCAGGAATTACTTCTTGTCTATTGGCTCATGATTTGTGAATGAGAAGAAGACTCACAAATCTTAACTAGCATTTAAAATTATTTTTTTTCAGAAGGGTTTTCATCAGGAGAATCCAAATGAGCTTTATCCTGTATTAGAAAACAACTGATACTTAAAAAAACTTCATTAGCTTATGTGTAAGAATTCAAATACCTTACAAATGACAACTAAAAGTAATATTATTTCTCCCCCGATTCCGTTACTAAAAGGTAATCTATGGCTTTATTGAGAGCAGTAGAATAAATTTTACATGAAAACTGGACACATTGACTGTCTATGCATGTGAGAAAGATGCAAACATCCATGTTTAGCAAATGCCAGATTTAGAATATATGTGCACATGATAGGTATTCATAATACAGAAGGGTTAATTTTTTGTGCCAAGTGGATATAATAATTTTATTCTGTTTCAATTCTAAATGTGTGAAAATTAGTGTGTATCTAAAATGCTATCCAGAAAATGATACTATAAGGTGTTATTTTATTTTCCTTTTTGTACATAAGGCAAATAGTTTGGAGAAGGCAGAACAGTATTTCTGGGCTTATGTGTAAGAGTTAATCATGGCTCAGAAAAGTAGAGGGGAAGTGATTCTTCATGATTAATTAGCTTTAGAGTTTCACAGTCTTCAAAATAGTTTTGAGAGTGTTCTTTATGTGAGCATCAAAAAACAGACTATAAAAAATCTCTCCATCAAATTTGAAAGAGAGTCACAAAGAGTGAATACCGAACTTTGTAATTGGTACATCTTGGGTTCTTTGATTCTGGGTATGTAGATCTTCAGAGGTTTCATGTTTATGGTCCATCTTTTGGGGAACTGTGCTCAGAACTCTCCTTGGTTTCCAGTTGTATCTGGACCTCCATGGATCAAGATGACTGGTTTTGAGTGGGCATCTTTTAGAAAACAGGCTGGTGAGAGCTGGGTCGCAGTTGCCATCACTGAAAGTGAAAAAGCAGCTGTTTCCTAGGGCAGTCTCGTCCTTTTGCAAACTTTCTTCATTTCCTCAAAACATTGTGGAGTCACTTAGCATTTGACTGCTCTTTATGGTGCCAAGGCACTATAGGGGTTTGAAATTGTGGATTCAAGTTGTGGCTCTGAAGGGCAAGTTAAGAACTGACACCTCACGAGATGCCTATGCTACAATTTGATTGGAAAGAAGTGATGTTGCATGTTTATCTCTTTGAGGATTTAAATTGTCTTCTCTCATTTTTTAAGGGTCATACATATTCCTTGAAATGAAGAAGAGGGAGCTTTTAAAAAATTCTCTGTGCTGGACTGAAAGACTTTGAGACAGTAGATAATACTGTTAAAGTAGAATCTCCATCTTCAAGGGAATAACCAACAGTCAGTGTGATTGACTTGTAAAAACTGTGAAATGATCAAGAAGAAAATTGCTTATAATTTCATCACTGTCTGGTACTGCAGACTATTTTATTAAAAGTGGTGTTTGTGGTGGGAAGGATTAAACCAGGGACCTCCTATGTTTTCTCTACCAGGAAGCTACATCCTTATCCTTCCTGTATTTTATTGTCTAAAAGCCTTTATCTAAAATATCTGGATTCTAAGGTCTCTCTAATAACAGTATTCTTATGGCTGTTTGATTTTATTTCCTTAAACAACTATTACAAATGCAAGTTCAATAACTTTGTGTGATTCTGTATTTTCTACGGATATGCTATTCATGCTTATTTTTATTATAAACAATCCACCCAAGTTTGCAGTCCTGGCTTTGAAAAAGCCCTAATTAAAATAATTTCAAGGTGAAGCTATTTTTATTCATGCCTGACTATAATTGTCAATACTTGTACCTTTTAAAATACTAACAGGATGGTGAGCTTTTTTCCAAGCCAGGGTGGCAGAAATTTGTGTTTATGAAAGCCAAAAATTATTCTTGCAATGCTTTGGAATGTCTCTGATAATTAATTATAGTTAATATATGTTCTATGAAACCTTGAAAATTTTAGTGGGAGGTGGGGGAAAGGGGAAGCCTTGTGCCTTTCACTTTTAATATAATCCCTTGCCACTCTCAAAAGGAATGAAAGTTGAACACAAGGGATAACAGAGGGATGCAATCTAAGAATGCTAATTAATAACCTTAGCTTTACCAGAATGAGATCTGTAATAAATGGTAGGCTGTCAGTTGCTAAATCTTGAAATATGGCAGAGGAAAAAGGCAACATACTCTTGGACAATATGACTTGCTAAATTAAAACAGTTAGTAGCAAGAGAGTTTTGTACTGGTTAATCATTTGCATTTTTGCATTGCTGTTTGTAATTGCAATCAAACAGATGGTTCCTGAAAAGATAGTGTGTTCTTAGCAATTAAAACCATGGCCAACAGCTTTTCCTCTTTCCCAACATACAATTAAACTGAATAGAATCACACACCCTGTGGGTTCTGCAGAAGAAAGGTTCTGTGCAGATCAAGGAGATTAGTATTCTGCTCCCCAGCACTGTCATCTTGACCCCTGCAAATGGAGAGCTTTGCAGCTGGCAGACAACTTATGCACGGGGGAGGAAGGCTGCAGTTACCCCTTCTCTGTTTTCTCCTCAATCCTATTATTCTTACCCTGAGGAGATGAATAGGAAACATTGAAAAACAAGACCTTTGGCATACTCCCTCTCAACCACTCATGTGCTGTATCTATAAGGCTTTCTAAATCCAAGGAGCTTAGCTAGCCCATGGAATTCCTTAAGAGTCTTTTCTTTCCCTTCAAGACAATAATGTTTTCTTGTGAAAAAAAAATCACAGTTCTTAATCTAAAGAATACAGGTTTTACTTTTGGTTCCAGGAAATATTATTTCACCCTATTTATTCTGATTCCTCTGATAAATTAGCTTTAGCTTTCAGTTTTTGTTTTCTTGGGCACACTCAGCAGTGCTCAGGGTTTATACTCCTAACTCTGTTTTCTGGGATTACTGGTAAACTCAGGGGACCAGCTTGGATGCACGAGGTCAGCTTTGTGGCGGTGGTCCTTCCTTTAAAACAAAATTCAGAGTAGTGGAGCTGGAGTCTGTGTTCGGCTGTTCATGGATGAAACCCTGGCAATAAGTGTTTTGTTTGCATGTGCATAAATAGGACCAAGTATGCTTTCAATGATTTAGGTACAGGCTTTTATGCTCATAAGTAAGCAGTTATTTGCTGGTGTAATTAACCATCTGCACCTTATTGTGAGAGTGCAGATGGCTAATTATGCCCAGCACTATAGGGCAGGTTAAACTTCTCATCTGCATAAGAACTGGATTTGCAGCAAAGGGCACTGACCTTTACAAATGAGTCCCTAAATTTAACCAGTTCTGTTGGAAACTGGTTATGGATTTTGTAGTTTTGTTCAACAGACTGTAGGATGGACTTACGTTATATGTGTCATGGACAAATGAAGACCCTACTGTTCAAACTGTTTTGATTCCTCATTTCGTAAGAGTGGCAGGTATAGCAATCCAGATATGAGTAGGCAAGAATTTGTAACAATGACAGTGTGGGACTTCAATTGAAATAAGTGGGGGAAAACTGGGTGTCAACAAAATTTCAGAATTTGTATCCACAAATGATTTCAGAATCATTTCCAGTATTAATTGGCACCTTTATATTGGCATTATATTGGATGACTTTCACCCATAGAGAATTGGAAGTAGGTCCTTGAATTTCAGTACAGGTAAAAATCACAGTCAGCTCTCAATGACTGAGTTTGAATGAGGTCTGCTAGAGGGTTGGTCCTTATTTGTTTTCCAAAATTGTCTCTAACATTTCTTTATGATTAAAACGTATTTCTGTTGGTTATAGAATTAAAAAAGAGCATTTTTTTTATTCCAGAATTTTTTTTTTGGGGGGGGTCACACCTGGCAGTGCTCAGGGATTACTCCTGGCTCTATGCTTACAAATCGCTCCTGATAGGCTTGGGGGACCATATGGGATGCTGGGATTCAAACCACCGACCTTCTGCATGCAAGGCAAACGCTTTACCTCCATGCTATCTCTCTGGCTCCATATTCCAGCATATTTAAATGAATCATTCTACCATCTCTTGCCCCTATTATATTGAGAAATTAGGCCTCAATCTAACTTGGCTCCTTTGAAGATAAATCTTTCCCATTAGTCCCTTTGATACTGTGGCAGAGAGTAGGGCCACCAGGGTCATGTTCAGCTGTGCTCTGACAGCAAGGTGGGATGGATTTATCCTAGGGCCTCACACATAAAAGACATGGTCTCTACTACTTGAGTTACACTGAATTTTCTCTTTATTTTTTTCTTTCCTTCACTCTCTTGGGTGAGACTGGGTATGGATTATCTTCCCTACTTATTTTGATCATGCCTTGTTATACTTCTTGGTCTTAATAGACATTTCAGTAGAATTCTTGGGTTTTTGTTTAGATGCTGCCTCTGCCTTATCTCTCCTCTCTTACTTACTCAAGGTTTCAGTGATGTCAGATCTCTGTCGTATATATTTCTACATTTGTGTATTTTTTTTTGTTTTGGGGTCACACCCAGTGACGCTCAGGGGTCACTCCTGGCTATTTGCTCAGAAGTCACTCCTGGCAGGCACGGGGGACCATATGGGGAACCGGGGGATCGAACCGCGGTCCAACCTAGGTTAGCACAAGGCAAGGCAGGCACCTTACCTTTAGCGCCACCGCCCTGCCCCATACATTTGTGTATTTTTAATTTGTATTGCATCTGCCAACTTTCATAATTATTCTGAATTTCCTAATTTAATTATTCAGTATTTAAAAATATCTCCTTTTATCCATAAAAATTTAGCCCATAAAAATTCTAAATTTAGTTACTCTGTCTTTCCTGAGGTTCTATTTGAATCTTTTTCAAATACTTTCAAAGTTTCTACCTGACTTTCATCTACAATGTTTTGTTTTTAAATTTTTTCAAACTTAAAGTCTGAAATCATACTCCCCAAATGTCCTATCTTAGGACTATCAGTTATTAATGTCTTGCCACTTTTGCTTTTATTTTTCTTTTCTCTTTTCTTTATCTATAGGAAGGCAAGTTATTCCTTACATAAGGAAGATATCTGGACACTTCTCTTTTATATAGCACATTAGTAGTCATTAGTAGTTACGTCCTAAGAACAAGAACATTTTGACATACTACAATACCTTTACTGAAGTCCAAAAACTTACAACTGTTAGTCTTGTCAAATATAAATTTTATATTTAAATTTCCTTAATTTTCAGTACTGGCACTGCTAGTTAAAAAAAAATTAACTCTAGGGTTCATACAAGGCTAATATACTTTAGTGAGTGCTAAACTTTTGTCTTCTTTTTTCTTCGGGGGAGGGGGTATTGGACCATAACTAGTAGTGTACAGGGATTACTCCTGGCTTGTAAAACCACCCCACGTGCTGAGTCTGAATCAGGGTCATGCATGAAATAATCCAAACCAGGCTAAGGGTGAAATACATGTAGTCTAGTAGTCTTCAACCTAGTATGAAGCTGCCAGAATTGTCGGGGGTTTTTTGTTTGTCTGTTTGTTTGTTTGTTTTTGAGTACAGAGGTCACCCCTGAGTGGGCAGTTTCCTAAACCTGTTCCACTCAGGTTTACATATAAGACCATCTTTGTTTTGGGTGAAATCAAGTTGTAAACAGATACAAAGAAACCAGGGATGAACTTTGTTTTAGGTAAAGTAATGTGTAACCCAACATCTGCTCTGCACTCAGGGATCACTCCTGATGGGCTTGTGGAGCATATGGGATACTGGGTATTGACCTGGGTTGGCTGCATGTAAGGCAAAGCCCTACTTGCTGTACTATTGCTCTGACCCCAAAGCTCCTATCTTCTCTAGAGTAAAACAATTTCATTGACATTTGGGGTGCTTTGCTGTTGTGTTTTGGATTTTTCGTTTTGTTTTTCAGAACATTAACATTTTCAAAGATTTCACTTATTCTGCAAATTGCTGTTGAATTATTATTTTTATAGAGACCACACTCAGTAGTGCTGGGGAAACCTGAAATCATTTCCATGATATTTCACCTGGAGGTGCTGATCTGATTCAGTTCTTGGAGCCCACAACAGGCTACTTTTGCGCATGATGGCTTGTTGTGTGTTTGCTAATTTGTGTTCTTTGTGGCTCTTGAATTCTGTAATCTGTGAGGATTTTATTTTGGAAGTAAATTTTTTTGTGTGGTTTTTGGGTCACACCCGGCAGTGCTCAGGGGTTACTCCTGGCTCCATGCTCAGAAATTGCTCCTGGCAGGCACGGGGGACCATATGGGGCACCGGGATTCGAACCGATGACCTTTTGCATGAAAGGCAAACGCCTTACCTCCATGCTATCTCCCGGGCCCCTTGGAAGTAAATTTTTATGAAACTTTCACCCAATGAGATTTATATTTGCTACAGTGAGGTACTATATAATCCTTCATCCCAGAATGCACCTACCCAAAGTTGAGGGCTCACCATTCTTTGGGCAGGTGTGATGGCCCGCCTAGACTCTGATTAAAAGTAACTCAACTTTCCTGGAATTATTTTTTTTTACCATCTTTAAGTTTTTAATTCTTTCTTTGATTAGCACCATGATAAGTTTTACTATGACTTTTGGAGAGTGATAGACTGCCCAGGAAATCAAGACTCCTAATTTTACTTCCCTTTCCTGAGCAATCACTCATTAACTAACTGCCCAGGGAATGCCAGCAAAGTTCAAGCACACACTTTGTGAATTAGCAAGTACCCAAAGGGTAAAAGTGGAGCCAGTGCTCTAGTCTCTGTGAACTCTGCTGTTTGATTTCCTTTAGGTTCTGGTCCAGTAATTGCTCACTATCTTGACAGCTTTTTAATACTTTTAAGAAGATTATAATGTTTTCACCTAGAGCTTTTCATAGTGTTCACATGGATGGTTGGTTCCAAGACTACCTGACATCACTGAAAATGGTAGTCTTCTTAATTTTAGGGGTAAAGTGTATTGTTGTCCTTATTAGAGTTATAGAGGGATACAGATTTTTTTTCATACTTTTAATGGAAATTGATCTGGTAAGTCTGGTGAAAGCAGTGTGCTAAGAATTTCGTAGTCAATATTTACCAACATGATAACTGAAAGAAGAAAAATGGCCCTGCTATGTGCCAGACTTCTCAAGTACTGTATTACACTAGGTAACAAAGCTCCGTCATTGGTTTTAATTACTAAATTCTGTTATGACAGCAAACTGATATGAATCGAAAGAATTATACTTGACATTTTAATAAAAGGTAGACACTCAGCATTTAACAGGTAGCTGCTAGAGAGGATTTAGGAGACAGTGATGAGTGTTGAAAGCATTCAATTGAGCAGGGTCAGACTAGCTTGCTGTTCACTTGTTTCTGGGAATTGCCACCTTTTTAATGGCTGGTGGAGATTGATGAAAGCACTGGTCTCTTTTCTCCCTGATGTAGTGCTTGGAGCCATGTAAGGGTCAATGAGCAAATCCAAATTTGTTCAATTATGTGTGACTGGCTTTATGAAAGGGTACTGACACATTTTCTTTGAAAAAGGAAATATCATAGGCATGAATAAATAAGATCACTTTTCTATAATGTTTGCAAATAACTTGAAGTTTTTAATAGTTGAAAAAAATGGATATTTTTCTTCTGGCACTTGTTACCAGCAGTCCTCCATAGACTTTAAACTTTAAAATATGAAAATGATATTCTTCTTACTTTTTTGTTACTTTTTTGGTTTGGGGATCTGGAAGTTTTGGGTTCTTTTTTTTTTTTTTTGGTTTTTGGGCCACACCCGGTGACGCTCAGGGGTTACTCCTGGCTATTAGCTCAGAAATCACTCCTGGCAGGCACGGGGGACCATTTGGGGAACCGGGGGATTGAACCGTGGTCTGTCCTAGGTTAGCACAGGCAAGGCAGGCACCTTATCTCCAGCGCCACCGCCCGGCCCCTAAGTTTTGGATTCTTCTGAGCTTTTGCAATACTTTGTTATGTGCTAAGCAGTGTTTAAATATGGTCCTAGTGAGAGAATAACAATTTGTGTATAGAATTATGATCCTAGTTTACCAAATTCTAGTATCAAATGGGCTTTCATGATTTCCAGATTTCTAGACAGTCTCTTGAAAAATATATTCAATTATTAGAGTTTAGATCACATGTTTACAGTGTTATTGTACCTCAACACCATCAAGATGCCCAAGACCCTCTAGCAATGCCCTTATGTTATTTCCAGTTCACCCCATCATTTCCTCCCACAAGCCCCTTCTTTCCCCAACATTATCCCCGCTATTCTTATTCTTTGCTTAGTATTCTCAGTTTTGTAATCCCAGGCCAAGGGTTTGTCATCATTTAATATGGACAATTCCCTTTTGTCTCATTGTAGTGCAGATGAGTGAAATCAATGGAATTGAGATGAGATGAGTAGTATTTGTCCTTATGCATTTGGCCTGTTTTTGCATAACCTGATGTGATAGTACTATCTCTTCAGCTCAGATTTTTCTTTTAGCTCCTTGACTTTGTTCCAAAGGAAAGCCTTCTCTGTGTGATGGGGGAAGATGGCTGCTTCTATTTTAAAATTGATTTGAAGTCTAGCACGCTCCAAAGAAAGAACTCTTTTCAGTGTCCAATTGTCATCCAAGAGAAGGATTTTGGTTGGCATTATAAGAGTCACCTTTCTGTTCAAGAGACCAACCTGAATGAAGGAGAATAAGATGCTTTGACTAGGTGTGTTTTTCTGGCCAATGTGCCAGAAAGAAAATGGACTTTTACAAGAAGACATTGTGAAAAAGGATTAAACAGTGTTATATAGTATTCATAATTGACTACATATTCTTGAATAAAAGTAAGATATATTTCAGAAAATGATCTACTGTAAATCCATTGTAAGTCTGCAAGATGTTATTTTCTAAGGTTAGAAAGTTCCATAGAGCAGAGGAATTGGTACACTGAGGAAAGGACAATTGATTTGGTTAAGGTTTGTAGCAAGTGTTAGGAAAAGAAATTAATAGCTCCAAGAGTTTACTTTACTCAGAGTTCTTCCATAATGAAGTTGCTAAGGAACGGTAGATAGCCTACTTATTTTTTTTGTATTTTTGTTTTGTTTTGTTTTGTTATCTTTTGCTTTGTTTGGTGGTCACACCCGGCAGTGCTCAGGGGTTACTCCTGGCTCTACATTCAGAAATTGCTCCTGGCAGGTTCGGGGACCATATGGGATGCCAGGATTTGAACGACCATCCTGCATGCAAGGCAAACACCTTACCCCCATGCTATCTCTCTGACCCTTAGCCTACTTCTTTATGACTCTTGCTAGGTCAGCAGGAGGGGGACCATTGTGAACACAGCATCTATTTTTACATTAAAATCTGAATAAAGCTATCTCATTGAGTGAATGGGTAAATCAAAATAAGGACACTTATTTACCAACAAGGAGTTATTTCAATTTATCTTCATCACAGCAGGTGCATAAACAGATATGTATTTGTTATAATGTAAATGATATAAATTGTCTCACACTTATATGAAGCTTATAAAATAAATCACCTTGAATGACGAGTGCATATGAATTGAAGCAAATTCTCCAAATGAACATTCATCATGTGTAATAGCTGTGGAAGCCAAAGACATCATCACTGAGTTTTTCTGCAAGCTACTAAACTTTCAGACACTGGTGAAGAAAAAAAATCAATGACATATGAAATAGAAGCTATTATAGCCTAGTAAGGCAGGCATGACTTCTGAATAGCTTGTCTGCCATTTTTAAGTGCTCACACTTGACAAAACTAACCCAACTATCAAAAACTGATTTTACACGCCAGAGACTGGATGGCTTCTAAGTTCCTAATGTTATGGCAATGCATTGTAAAAAATAGATGGACAATTATTTATGAAGGAGTCACTTTATTAAGAGGCTGTGGTCACAACAAACAGCTCATATGACATTTGTGTGAAAGCACATTTATTGGCTCAGATATCTGAAGAGTTCCTGGCTAGGTCTAAGGATAATGCTACCAGAATTCATTCTCTTGGATTAATTTCATTTGTTTCTCACACAAGCTGTCCCCTCAGAGAAGCAAGTTGGCTCTTAGAAGCTTCATACCATATCTCACTTTTCATGAACCTCAATGAAAAGAAAGTGTGGTCTCTTTTTCAGAGGAAAGTTAGAATTCAGCCTCATTGGCTTTGATAGGTTTCACTTGGGTCACTTGCCTTGTCCTAAATTTATCTTTATGGCTAAGGGAATGTAATTTTGGGTTAGGATTATAGTAAGGAATAGTCATTTCCCTAAGGGAAAATGTCCTTGTTCCCAGAATAGGGAAATGTATGCAGAGTGGAAAACATCCTTAAGTATCCATGAAATTATTTTTAAAAATTATGACCTCTCTGAGAAAAATAATATAATAAATGGCTCAGTTATCCAGAAGATCGCTCAAACATTCAAAAATATTTGTTATCTCCATGCCAGACTCTTTAATAAGTATATATAGCAGTAATGCTCAAGTTTCTGAATCACGGAGCTTACTTAGTCCTTGGTGGGAAAGGCAGTTTATTGCCTCTTAATATTCAATACTTGAAATGTCCTATTTTTTTTTATGAAAGGCCAAATAAGGAGTCTTCATTAATGCCCTTTATTTAGACAGGTGATCCAGCTTCACTATGGGTAAAAAATATGTGTTGAATTAAAAGTCCAGATAGAGCTCTGGGTGCTTATTACTGGATACTACTGGCCCCAATGCTGACTTACCTTCAGTTCTAACAATATTATTGCATTTATTGTACACTAATATATTTCTCTGCACATTTTATAATACACCATAACATTCCATTAAAAATAATGTAATTTGGGGTAGGAGAGAAAGCACAGCAGTAGGGCATTTGCCTTGCATGCAGCCAACCTGGAGGTATCCGGTTTGATTCCCAGCATTCCATATGGGCCTCCAGGCTGCCAAGGACGATTTCTGAGTGCAGAGCCAGGAGTAACCCCTGAGTGCTGCCAGGTCTGGCCCAAAACCCAACAAATAAATAAATACATAAATAAATAAATAAGAAAGTTAAAAATAAGTACTTTAATTTGCATGTGAGAAAAGTTCAAAGCAGCAATTTTTTTTGTGGTTTTTGGGTCACACCCGGCAGTGCTCAGGGGTTACTCCTGGCTCCATGCTCAGAAATTGCTCCTGGCAGGCACGGGGGACCATATGGGGCACCGGGATTCGAACCGATGACCTTCTGCATGAAAGGCAAACGCCTTACCTCCATGCTATCTCCCGGGCCCCAAAAGCAGCAATTTTTATTGTTGGTAGGAGTCATGAAAATAATGTGCATTGGGTGTCACATTCTTTGCAGCTGCAGCTCTCTCTACCCCAGTCACCTCTGGGTGTCCTAAGGTCTGCCTCTCCACTTGTTGGATCTGGTTTGGAAGCTTCTACCATTTGGTTAAGCTCAAACATCTCATATTTTCTTACTGACAAGATTTCTGTTTTATCATTTTAAGCCTTGGAAAAAATTACTTCCTCCTGTGCATCTTCACTTACCTTGTCTTTGGCATGGGTCAAAGAAGCTTCTTTTTGAAATCCATCTACTTCAACTACTATTAATAAGTCAGACAGCCTGCAAAGTCATATTATATTCAGGATGTTTTTCAAGGGAAAGAGGAAGCAGAGGTCAGTGTGAGACCTGTGAGATAGGAAGGTATGCAAGCTAAATGAGACCAGAACCAAGAAGTACAGCAGTGTTAGAGACAGTTGAAAATCAAAAGAGAAAAATTCAGATTATAAAAATCAAGAACTGGTCTTTATCCTCGAAATGCCTGAAGAACTCCTTACTGATAGCAAGTAACAATGCAGTTGAGCATTTTTCTTAATGTTTCTTTATATTTTTCTGGTAAAGTGTTGTTTTGGGGTGAATACTTATCAGTGCCCCAGAAAATAATTTTTTACTCTAGCAATAGTGAAGACATAAACAACTTCCTATGCTCTCTTCCTGCATTAAATAAAATTTCCATCTTTTCACTTAATTTTAAATCATAATCTTTTCTTAATGATCCCAACTTTTTTAGTTTGTTTTGGGGATACACCTGGCTGTACTCAGGGCTTACTCCTGGCTCTGCTCTCAGGGATCACTCAAGGTAAGACTTTAGAACCATATGATGTGCCAGGGATCTTACCCAGGTCACTCATGTGCAAGGAAAATGCCTTAATAGTTATGCTATCTCTCTGGCCTCATGATTACTACTTCTTTTTTGGGGGGCTGGGGCACACCCATTGACTCTCTGGGGTTACTCCTGGCTATGAGCTCAGAAATCACTCCTGGCTTGGGGGGACCATATGGGAAACTGGGGGTCAAACCAAGGTCGGTCCTGGATCAGCAGCACGAACTATCGCTGTGTTATTGCTCCGACCTCATGATTACATTTTTTAAAAAGATAACACCAAGAATAATTATGAGCCAAGTAGTGTGCAAAGTGAAGCACTGTCAAACAACATGATCTCATTTAAATCTTTGAAGCATGTAGGGTGAATGTAGTAATTGGCTTCCACAATAGTTCCCTGGAAGTCCCACTTCCTGCTTCCCACTCTGAATATACAGGCCTAATTGCTGTCACCAGGATATGTTGTGTACATAATGCTGTATGATTTCAAGCCACTAATGACTTTGCCCTTTCTCCCATGGTCTCTTGGACCTCTCACTCTGAAGGTGGCAAATCACCATGTCATGAGGACATGTGAACCCTCCGAGGTCTATAAGAAGAGGAATTAAGACCAACTTGTTCCTATCTGAGTAGCCATGTTGGAAGTGAAAATTGCCTGAGTTAAGCCTTCAAGACTGCAGTCCTCGTTGCCACCTTTGATACAATTTTACAAGAGACCCCAGGCCATCTGGCCATGTTTCTTCTAATTCTCAAATCAAAGAAAACGTGAGGAATAAAAATTTTTGGAATGCCTTTAGTTCTTATTTTGGGAGGAATTGCCATGTACTGTTACTCTTGTTATTGTCAATTTTTTTTAGATGAGGACAATGAGGCATAAGAATATTTAAACCCAGTGTTGATGGTACAAAAACTGGTCTTAATAAAACAGGTACTTATTACTGTAGACAGCACCTTCTGAAATGAAAATTATCTCCCCTAGCATGGAGGTAGGGCATTTGCCTTGCATGCAGAAGGATGGTAGTTCGAATCTCGGTATGGTCCCTTGAGCCTGCCAGGAGCAATTTCTGAGTGTAGAGCCAGGAGTAAATCTTAGCGCTACCAGGTGTGACCCAAAATAACCCCAAACAAACAAACAAAAAATTATCTCCCCAAACTATAGGAAAACCTTTAAAATATCAATCAACTGTTATATTTCTTGAAATGTGTAAAGGTATGTGGGCTACTTCACTGTTTGAATAAATATTACATGCCTGTTTGGCATATAAGTGTTTTGAGATTTCTCATCTTACTCATTGCTCAGTTGTTAGAAAAAATGTAATTGCTCTGATTGAAACTAGGAACAAATATGTCGATTTTTTTGCTTGACTTATCTGGAAAGGAATGATTTGGTAATTAAAAAAGGCAAAAAAAAGGAATAAATTTTTGAGATGTTTGGATTAAGGAGAAAACAAGGAAGGAAGGGTATCTGGAGATGGGGTCTGATCATGGAGATCATGGTTATTTGGGCACAAGCTTCTCTCCTCCTTCAGCTGGGCCATTCACTCTTTTAGTAACATACACCTTGAAATTTAGCTTTACCATGAAGCAACCTTTTCTAAATGTCAACACTTTTAAACTCAGCTCCCACATGAATTCTCAAAGTAAGCAGAATCAGTTCCCTGCAGAAAATGAATTTTCTCTTAAGACTATTTGTTTAAATTTTAGACTCAGCTCCCATATGAGTTCTAAAAGTGAGCAGAATCCAGTGCCCTGCAGAAAATGAATTTTCTCTTCAGACTTTTGTTTGAATGTTTTTTTGAAAAGGTGTTGCAAATCTGTAAAGGTAGAATTTTCATCCAACCTTGTTCTGTAAGGTTGTCTTTCCTAAGAGCGAGAAAAAGCTGTATATTCCTATTTTCTCTTGGAGCAAAAATGTGTTATAGATACCAATTACTTACTTAACTGAGGCTCTGTTAGATAGAAACACTAGAAAGAGCTGAAGGCTAACATTTAAATTAAGGAAAACAAGACAAAATAGGGAAATTGTTTCCCTGAGAAATGATTTGGACTAGTGAGAAAAAAATTCTCTCTCAATAAGTACAAGGTAATATTCAATTCAGCAAGTGAAACTCTTTCACATACAAATCACACATGGTTCCTCTAGTCAGGAAGTTTGCATTCTGGAGGTAAAGTCAGGTTTGGAAGCAAATACTTGCAATAAGATATATTTTATTCAATAATAGAGACATGCAAAAAATAGCATGGTTGGCTTTATTTATTTATTTTTAATGCTTTAGGGAAAGTCTTCTAGGACTCCTTCAGACAGGTTTTTTAGGTTGGATAGATGTTTGCTACACAGGGGTGATGACATTTGAGACAAAAAGATAAATCTAAACAAAAGTATAGAACTGCAAAACAGCCTGACACATTTATGGAAGATCATTTTATGGATTAGTTATAAGTATTTATAGGTGGTATTATACCAGACACTAGGATAGAAAAGTCAAGTTCCTGTCCTTAAGAAACTGAAAGTCCAGTGGTTGAGGGAAATTAATGAATGTAGATTACAATGAAGGTTATAAAATGTGAGATTATAATGAAGGGGCAGGCTGGAGAACTCAGAGCAAAGAGGTCACCTCAAGGTGCAGGCAGAGGGGGTAAGGTGTGCAGGGTAGCAGGGACAATGAAAGGTATACCAGGTAGTCTGCTTTGGCCTGAAGCTGTGTAAGCATCTCATACACCGGGGGCTGCAAACTGAGCAGAAAGAGCAAGAAGGGCAGATTCCAGGGTATGTCATCCGAGAAGTTCACAGAGCATTCCCCATGATAGGGTTTCAGGCAGGGAACTGACAGCATTGCGTTTCCCTTTTAAAGGTCAATGGCTGCAATGAAGAGAATCATTCGTTTGGGGGAGCAGGATAGATGTATGGATGTGAGTTTAGAATCAAAGAGGATCAGTTAAAAGCTTGCTGTAGTTACCTAGGCAAGGTATTAGCATGATATTAACAGAGGAGGCCTTAAAGATGAAAAGGAGCAAATGGATTTGTGTCAAGGAGGTAGATACACCAGTAGAAGCAGAATAATGCCATAGTGATACCTGGAACCAGAGTCACTGGTTTTTCTCCCAAGTGCTTGCTTCACAAATTTGTAAATGGGGCAGGTTCCTGATCTTTTCTGTATCTCTAATTCTTTCTCTGGGACATAGGGAGAATATAGTATTTACTTTATGGTGACTTTGAGAATTGAACCCTATGACTGAGCACACAGTGTTAAATAATATGCAGTTTTAAGATTGGAGGGGAGAGAATTCATAGATGAGACCTGTATTTAGGCTGAGGGTAAGAGCAGTTGTGTGGTTATGATGCTTTCCTGGGGGAGAGAGAGAACAGGTTTTGAGGGACATATTGGGATAGAATTTCCTGTAGACATATAAGTGGAATCATCTTGTAGATAGTAGGAAGTCTCTGGGTATAGGAGAGGAGAACAGTTGGATTACCCCAATGTTTTATAATATGATGGAAAGACTGAAATCAGGCTGTTACATTGAGAGACTGGGAGACATATCTAGACTGGGAAAGAAGAGTGAAGACAGGAGAGAAGGGGAGGAGTGGAAAGAGAGGATACAAGGGAGAGGAGAGAGAAGAAAAGAGAGAGAAGACAAGGGAGAGAGAAGTCCAAGCAGAGGCCATGTAGTGAACATACAAGTTGAAAAGAGTTAGAGTGGGAGGAAGGGGAGGTGAGCACAGAGTGTTCTAGAAGGTTTGGCCAATGATATATGGAAAGATGGCCTCCTTTCCCTTTTGGTGTGATCCTTTACAATATTTATTGCTTGCACTTTTTCACATGGGCACATTCTCTCTTTCCTCTCTCTCTCTCTCATACATCTCTTTAACAATTGAATAAACAAGGCCATTCTCCAATAACATTCTCCACATCTGAATTTGGCATAATTATGTTCTTACAGAATACGGATGTTTCTCCATTTTTCATGTCTTCTGCAGTCTGAGAGACACAGACTAGAGGCAGGATTTTGGTTTATACTTTTTGTTCAATGGTTTTATCTAGGTGGGGCCCCGTAAGATCACATCAAAGGCCCAGAATACGTCTGGCTTCTGCTCTCTCACTGTGAAGATTGTTTTAGAGGGCTCAGGTGTTGTTAGTCTGATTGAGCCATTATAAAATTCTTCAGCAATATCTTTTCTAATAGCTTTAATGTTGATGATCCTGGGGTTCATTAGGGGTTGCAAAGTGGCGATTATTTTTCAATCATTTCTTCACTAGCTGGAATTCTTCCCCCCCCCACCAATTGTTTAGTATTTGGAGTCACATTGCTGGGTGTGCTTTGAGTTCAGGCAGTTTCCTCATTGCTGCCCTAATCTTGTATGTATGCCTTCAATTTTACTTTAATTTTAACTCTACTGTTAAATACATAAAATGCCCATTGTCACTCTTTTTGCTAAAGTCCCCAGTTGCTTAGAAATTTTAAATTTCTTCAAGAAGGGACTAACTCAGTAATCAAACTCCATACTCAAACTCCCTTTCCTCAACCTCAATAATTGAAGGAGATATTGGTTGCATATAAGATTCTGCATATAAACTGCATATAAATTTTTGACTCGTACTTTTAAAAATGTTGAAAGGTCTTGAAAATGCTGGTGTGATGAGTTTTTCCATTTATGAGGATGCTCTTCTGAAATATAGTGATATCTATTTCTCTTGGCCTTCATAATTTATCTTATCTCTCTTTTTTAATAGTCTTTTAAGATCTTATATTTATCTGAAATAGAGTTTATCAATTTTAAGAGTTTATCATTCTGGGTCATTTATTTTCTGAGTGCCTATCAGTCCCTTTTGATTGTTTTTATTACTGGAATTTTCTTGTATTGTAATTTTTATGTTTTGTCTTGTTTTTATTTTGATGGAGGGCATATCTGGTGGTATTCAAAACTTACTTTTGGCTCTACGTTCAGGGGACCATAAGTGGTGCTGGAGATTGACCTTAAGTTGGCTGTGAGCAAAGCAAGTACCCTACCTTCTGTACTGTCTCTCTACCATTGCATTATACTTTTTAATATCAGGTCTACTCCAGGACATTTTATTCTCCATAGGTTCTGATTATTGCACATTGGATCTCTGACTTTACTGTTTTTTCCCTGTCTTTTGTTGTTCTTTTACTATCTTCTGTTTCAGCACTTACTTCTCTGATATTTCTTTCCTTTCTTAACATTTAAGATTCATTTTCTTAATAGTTTTAGTTATTTTCTTCAGTGAGATTTACTGCGTTTTTATTGTTTTGTTTCCCTTTATTTACCTCCTTCCCTTCTGTTTTGTTCTGTCTTGTGAACATTTTAAAGATTTGAGATTGTTGGTTTTAAACATTATGTCAAATATTTATGTAACCTAGCCTGATATTACCCAAGATAGATATTCCTATTTGTTCATAGACAAGCCCCCAAACAAAAGAGAGATACCAGTTTTCTTAGTTTAAATAGTAAGTGGCTGTATAAAGCCTAATTTATGACTCTGAACTTGAGAACTCTGTTCTCTTCTCCATCCTTGCTTGCTGCATCTATAGAATCCATTCCCAGTAGCCCAGAACTGACATATTCTGTGTATTCAATTTCCAGGGTGGGCATCATGAGAAGAAACTGTCAGATAAAGATGCAAGTTGTGAAGAGTATTTATTGCATAGAGTTTATTTTACTTTGGGAGAATATTAAAGAACTGCAGATATTTCTGAGTTTTTGTCCAAAATCACTAGGCTTATTTAAAGAAATTCTAGACTCTGGGAGGTTGCAAGCTTTTGGTGTACATTGAAGATCACTACTTATTAAACTATCTTTTATTTGAAGATGCTTAAAGAATAGTGGCTTGAGAATGCTTTCACTCATTTATGGATTTTAAGAAAAATGAAAGACATTTTTAATAGTATCTCAGAGACAAGAGAGATGAGGGCTGGTAGGTGCAGCTCATGACATGAAGCTCACCACATAGAGTGATGAGTGCAGTTAGAGAAATAACTACACTGAAAACTCATAACAGTATGAATGAATGAGGGATGTAGAATGCCTGTCTCGAGTACAGGTGCAGGTGGGGTGGGGAGGAGGGAGATCTGGGAAATTGGTAGTGGGAATGTTGCACTGGTGAAGGGGGGTGTTCTTTACATGACTGTAATCATACAACTATAATCATATTTG
>PVKC010013545.1:0-22859 GCA_004027635.1 Crocidura indochinensis | reverse complement strand
AGGCTGCAAAATGGTCCCCTGCCTGTACTCACTCACCCTGCCTGCTCGCCTTCCAGCAGTTGGGAGCGGCTGCACACAGACCCAGCACCTCCGCTCAGACCTCCACCCCCGCGCCTTCCAGCAGTTGGAACAGGCTGCAAAATCTCTCCTCTCTTTTGTCTCTGAAAATTATTGCAAGAATGTCTTTCATTTTTCTTAAAACCCATAGATGAGTGAGACCATTCTGCATATTTCTCTCTCTCTCTGACATATTTCACTCAGCATAATAGATTCCATGTGCATCCATGTAGAGGAAAATTTATGATTTTATCTCTCCTGACAGCTGCATAATATTCCATTGTGTACATGTACTACAGTTTCTTTAGCCATTCATCTGTTGAGGGGCATCTTGGTTGTTTCCAGAGTCTGGCTATTGTAAATAGTGCTGCAATGAATATAGGTTTGAAGAATTTTTTTCTAATCTATTTGACTTTGTATGTGATTTTGCCATATTGACACTTTAGTTACTATGCAAATATTTTATCAAAAATTATTATCTATTCATTTTATTAAAAAGTGTTTCTACACTACTATATACATCCTAAAGCAGGGGTCTCAAATTTACCTGGGGGCCGCAGGAGGCAAAGTCGGGGTGATCCTTGAGTGCAAAGTCAGTAGTAAGCCTTGAACATTGGGGGTGTGACCCAAACAACTAAAACAAAACAAGACAAAAAAAGATTCCTCTAGGGCAAGGCCACAATATGTTGTATGGAGAAACAGCCCGCGGGCTGCGAGCTTGAGACCCCTGTAAAGACATATTTAAATTCTCTGCACTTTGTAGCTTTTCAGCTACAGTTTCCTATTGCATACTTATAGTCATCTTTTAGCTACTTTCTTCAAAATCATTTTCACACACACTTCTCTATACTCTCCCTATAAGGTTCATTGTCTAAATTATCATGGATTTTGTGGAGTTTAGGAGAATAGAGTTTTTTTGTATTTGTCTTATTTTTGTTGAAAACTTGATTTTATCTGTAAAGAATGAAAATTATAAAGTAAAATAATTGACAGGAACCTGAGGAATGGAAGTCTCAGACCTTGCTTGTTACATCTAACTCCCCATGCCAGGTCCCCTGACCACATGAAGTGGAAGGAGAGGAGGCTGGACAGCCTACCTTGGCCTCACCCAACCTCAGGCATCATGAGAGGAAGCACAGCATGTTACTTGGAAACTCCACTTTACACCTGGTCAGATTTCCACTCAACACAATTGTGTATTTCTTCACCTTTTCATATCTCACTCACTATAACCATACAAAGGCATTAAACGATCACACAACACACAACACACAAGAAACACCTCCAGACTGCAAAAAATCACTATGGGAGAGCAACACAGAAGCCCAACACAGAAGTTATTAGCCCAAAAGATATGAACACATTATCCCTAAAGACATACACCTCTGCAATAATCAGCTTTATAAACTTTCTAATAAGGACTTTAGAAAGGAATATTGAAGATATTTAAAGCGCTCAAAGAGACAAAAGAATAGTCAGTCAATAAATAGAATACAAGAGAATATGGGAACAGATGTGAGGAAGCAACAATCAGAAATAACAGAACTAAAAGTTTTGTAAGTAAAATGAAAAACTCATTGGATGGCCACAACAGCAGCAATAGCATAAGCTAAGGACAAAAATCAATGAGTTCTAATATGAGATTCAGAAAATCTCCAGACAACAGCTGAAGATGAAAAAAGAAAAAAAGACTCAAAGTAAATAAACAGCTGACAAGAAAAATTTAGAATGAATTCAAGAGGAATAGTATAAGAATCATTGGGCTCTAAAGGACCAGGAAGCAATGATGATGAAGAAGCAACAGTGAAAATTACCATTGCTAAGAGGTTCCCAGAGCTAAAGAGCCCAGGTACCCATGTCCAGGAGACCTGAAGACTTACAAATAAAAGAGATCCAAATAAATCCAAAAGATCCTAATCAGAATGATAACACCAATAGATAAGTGACTAAAAAAGTGATAGAATATTGAAATTAGAATGATCAAAGAAGGAAATTATATACAAAGAGCAGTCTTAAGATCTATTGCAGATTTGGAAAAATTATGGCTACATTGGCCTGCACAGCACAAAGCTGGCCATCTTGGGAGAAGAGAGTTGGCCAAATACCCACCAAATCGAAGCCATGCTTGCTACCTCCATCGCCCATAATGACAATGTCCTTGATGGCTCTGCATCATCACTGACCCTCGATGACTCCTTGTGGGGATACTGATCTGATGACACATCAGGTATGCTGGTTGTTGGGCTGATGTTTTCAGAGCTTATTTTGGAGTGAGTGTAGGCACCCTCCCTCACATCACCCTTCTTCTGGGAAAACCTAGCAGATGTATCCACACAGTGCAGTCACCATGTTCAAACTGGGTCTGCTCCATAGACTCACTCTTGTCAAACAAGATATAAATCGAAACATGAAAATTTTTGGCTACACCAGCCCACGCAGCACAAAGCTGGCCATCTTGGAAGGAGAGGGTGACCAACCCCCCACCCTGCCAAAGCCATGCTTTGCAGCCACTGTCACCATAATCATCATTTCTCCAATGGCCTGCCTTATCACTGATTCTCTACAATTCCCCACAGGGACACTGATCTGGCCAAACTTCAGATATGCTGGTTATTGGGTTGATATCACCAGGGCTTTTTAGGAGTCAGTGTTGGCACCCTTCCCAATATTTCCCTTCTTTCAAGAAAACCTGGCAACTGAAATCATGCCCACAAACTCAGTCCCATGTTTAAACTGGGCCTTCTTCTAGGAAGCCCTGCAGCTGAGTCTATGACCCCAAAATTCATAGTATCATAGCTTTAAATTTATGGACAACTTTATTTGTTTGATGCTTTCATTCGTAAAGAAACACTCCAATTTAACAGGATGGACATATAACAGCAAGAGCTTACTAAACTTTCTGTCATTGTATTAATGACTTATTGGTGATAAAAGTAATTTTTACAAATGAGCTTACTAATTTACTTTTTCTTTTTTATTTTTTTCTTTTTCTTCTCTTCCATTTTAAGGCCCCAGTGAAGCCTTTTTTTTTCAGTAGGCCAGAGCTCACAGTACTTTTCCATTTTACCCTCTCCACATTGCGGGGAGGGATAGTTCTGAGATAAAACCATAGAATATACCTTCCAAAGGAATGTAAGGATGTCAGGACCCTCCATTTTTGAGATAGAGGAACTAGGTGGGTTCAGAATATTTCACCTGATAGGCCCCCTTGGCAACCAAATTTGAGTCAGATAAGTCAGAGATATGTTGAAAAATCAATGCACTTGCTTTGTACATGGCCAACCCAGGATGGACCCAGGTACAATTCCTGGCATCTCATATGGTCCCCCGAAGTCTGCTAGGATAGATTTTTGAGCCCAGAGCCAGGAGTAACCTCTGAGAGAAGCCAGATGTGACCCCCCAAAACAAAACAAAACAAAACAAAACAAAAAAATAAAAGAAAGAAAAAACAAACAGACAAACGTCAATAACGTCTATGCTAAGAAATGATGTGATTTGTGTGTAAGTGAAAATGGGACAATCATGGATGCTGTGAAAGTTGAACTGTTTATATTAACCAATGAAATGTATGTACTGCGAAGTCTTCTGAATTCTATATAAACTCCTTGAAGATTTGTATTAGGGTCCTTGTCAAGACTCCACTGGTTGGATGAGACTTGGACTTCAGCTAGCTAAATAAACTCCCTTTTATGCTTTGCATTATCCAAGATGATCTTTGGTTCTCAGCACCAATAGTAGTTAACTGGACCCTTACACAACTATGTCAACTATGTGATGTATTTTCTTTAAATAAATTTTTGAAAAGATTTACATCAGATTTGCCAAATAAAATTCTATGGGTCTGTGGACAGTGGTGAAGTAACTGAAGAAAAATCAGTGAAATGAAGGTCTCACAGAGACTACTTTACCCAACCAGGCTTTCATTCAGATTTGCTGGAATGATACACTTTATAGATAATAAACAACTCAGATATTTTATAGACTCAAAGCTATCTTTACAAGAAGAACTAAATGGAGTACTTTAATATAAATTCAATCCCACAAACATGCCTAACTCCTACAGAAATATGGCACAAAACCCATGACAATAGTTCTCTCAATGTCAATGGGCTAAATATATCAATTAAGAATGACAGGATGGATTGTATTAGAATATTGAAACAAATATTCTACTATCTGCAATAAACACATTTGAATAATCAGAGCAAGCACAGACTCAAAGTCAAAAGTTGGATAATAATTCTTCAAGCCAACAACTCCCTCAAAAAGGCCAGGGTGACCCTATTAGTATCAGCCACTGTAAACTTCAGGATGAAAACAGTTATAAAAAACAGCAAAGGTTATTTCTTAATGATCAAGGTATATATACATCAGAAAGAACTCCTAAATATATATGTGCTTAATGAGGGACCATCAATTACATAAAACTGCTCTTATACTATAAGAAAGGCACTTATCACACAATAGTAGTTGGAAACATCAGCATCACTGTCACTTTTGATCAGTAAGGAAATACTTGCTTTGAAGGAAAAAAATGGAAGAAAGTGTTTTTGTGTGTGTATTTTCATCCTCAAATGGCTGAAATAAATATTCTTCTCCAACACACACAGGATATTGTCCAAGATAGATTACATGCTGGGACAAAAAAAATACCTACACAAAGTCAAAAAAATACAGATCATACTACTAACTTCTCATGTCATACTGCAATGAAAATAGAAATTACTCAAAAACAGGGACAGGGGCCAGAGCAAAATAAGGTGGGTAGGGCATTTCTCTTTCACACAGTCAACCTGGGTTTGATTCCTGGCATCCCATATGGTCCCCTAAGCCTGTCAGGAGTAATTCCTGAGCTCAGAGTGAGAAATAACCCTGAACACTGCTGGATGTGGACCAAAAACCAAAAACAACAAACCAGAACAGAAAAACCACTCAAGAACCTTAAATTAACCAACTTGTTACTGAACAACCAATAGGTCAAAGAGGAAATTAAAAAGGAAATGAGAAGGGTCTTGAAAATAGGCCTTGCTCTTTAAGCCCTTGAACACATAGCTCACTTGTCTCTGTTTCTTTTCTTGCTTTTTTCCATTCTGGAGAAGCCTGTGTTATCTTTTGAACACATAATTCACCCTTATTCTCCCTTTTATTTTTCTATATGTGTTTCAATAAAAACTTTACACACAAACACAGAGTCCCTGGAAACAAAGAAGAAGGATATGACCTACCAGAAGGTGTGGAACAAAATGAAGTGGTTGTTAGAGGAAAGTTAGTAGCTTTGCAAACATTCATCAGAAAGGAAGAAATGACCCACATAAATAACTTGACTGCACAACTAAAGAAACTGGAAAATTGCCAACAAAAGAAACCCAAAGAAGGTGTCAGAGCAATAGTACAGCTGGTAGGCCATTTACATTGCATGCTACCAACCCAGGTTCAATCCTCAGAACCCTCTGAGCACCTCCAGAAATAATTTGAGTGCAGAGCCAGGAGTTAACCTATTAGTATTTCCAGATATGACCCCCAAACCTAAGTAAATAATAAATAAATAAGAAACACAATTAAGGTAGGAATAATGAAAATTACAGTTTAAGAAGAGGGGATGGGAAAAAAGAAGAGGGGCCAGAAAGACATTACAGCAGTAGGGTGTTTGCCTTGCATGCAGCTGATCAGGGAGGAATCCCATTTGATTCCCAGTATCCCATATGGACCCCAGCCTGCCAATTACCCAAAGGCAATTTCAGAGTGCAAAGCTATGAGTAATCTCTTAGCACAATCAGGTTTGGCCTGGTGTAACCCCTGAGTGTGACCAGGTGTGGCCCAAAAAAGCAAAAAATATTTTAAAAAGTAAAAAAAAAAAATAATAACATATATAGGCAAAGCCATTTACAATAAGCCCCCAGGAAACATTATACTCAATAGAGAAAAACTAAAGACCTTCTAAGATCAGGTATAAGACAAGGTTATCCACTCTCACCAGTTCTATTCAATATAACATTGGAAATATTTGCCATAGAAATTAGGCGATGGGGCCGGGCGGTGGCGTTGGAGATAAGGTGCCTGTGCTAACCTAGGACGGACCATGGTTCGATCCCCTGGTTCCCCATATGGTCCCCGTGCCTGCCAGGAGCGACTTCTGAGCGAATAGCCAGGAGTAACCCCTGAGCGTCACCGGGTGTGGCCCAAAAACCAAAAAAAAAAAAAAAAAAAAAAAAAAAAAAAAAAAAAAAAAAGAAATTAGGCAATAAAAAGGGGCCAGAGAGATAGTGAAGAGGTAGGAAGTTTGCCTTAGATGCTGAAGGATGGTGGTTCGAATCCCGGTTTCCCATATGGTCCCCCGAGCCTGCCAGGAGCAATTTCTGAGCATAGAGCCAGGAGTAACCCCTGAGCGCTGCCGGGTGTGACCCAAAAGCCAAAATATACATACATACATACATACATACATACATACATACATACATACATATATATATATGTACATATATATATATAGGCAATAATAAAAACACCAAGATCATTCAAATAGAAAAAAAAAGAACTCAAGGTCTCACTATGTTATTTAGAAAATTCTAAAGAGTCTACAAATAGCTCCTAGAAACAATAGATTTGTATAGTAAAGTGTCAAACTATAAAATTAATATGCAAAATCCAGCGACTTTCCTATATGCAAATAATGGGCCATATCCGGTGATGCTCAGATGTTACTCCTGACTCTGAGCTCAGAAATCACTCCTGGCTCAGGGAACCACATGGGACCCCAGGGATCGAACCCAGATCTGTCCTGGGTCAGCCACGTGCAATGCAAACACCCTACCGCTGCACTATCGCTTCAGCCCCTCAGGCACCCATTTTTAATCTCTCAGGTTAAAATAAACCCTGTGGTTCTCAGGGTTTACTCCTGGCTCAGTGCTCTGGTATTATTCCTGGTTGGGTTGGGGGGTCCATATGTAGTGTCAAAGATTGAACCTGAATGATTGCATGCAAGGCAAGACACTTATCCATTGTACTTTCTCTCTGACCCCTAAATAAGCTTGCTTTTGTTTTAGCCACATCTGGCAAAGCTGAGATCATTTTCCTGGTTTTGTACTCAGAAATTACTTCTGGAGGAATTAAAAACTATATGGATTCCAGAGTTCAAATCAGGTTGGCTGTGTGCAATTCAAGCTCCCTACACATTGTCCTATTGCTCTGGCCCAAAAGCGATTGTAAATAGAACTGTGCAGCTTCATCAAATCACCGTGATGTTTTTAGATCCTTAAGTATAATGCTTGATCAGCTAGAATATTATTTCCTATTCAAGCACTGTGATTCTCCTTTTTATAATATTTAACAGGTCTATGAGGAAGGTATCTAGAACATAGTATTGGATCAGCTATCTTTTCTGATCCACATTAGCTCATCACTTGACATACCCATGTAAAACTCCTTGTCAGCAAGTAAGTGCCAAGGGAGCTATGTGTGTTCTTTAAAAGTAAAACTTGGGTTCAGAGAGAGCTAGGTACAAGGATTAAGGACTTGGCATGGCCCAACTCTATTCTATCCCCAGATTCTATAAAGGTTCCCCTATACCCAGCACCGATAGGTGGGTCCTCAAATAAAACTAAATCAAACTAAACCAAAGAAGTCTAAAGTGAATATATTTATATACATTTCTATACTTACAGAAACATTGAAAATTGTATATACACACATGCCCCTTTTTTCCTTTTAGGTAGCCACACTCAGCATAGTCCCATCCTGAGCATGCAGTCACTCCAGTATGGAAAGACAGAAAACTAATCTTATTAAAGAAATCCACCTTGATTTCTTTTCTTCCCTGTTTTTCTCTTCCTTTCTTTCTCTATATCAACCTTCATTTCCTTCAGCATTTCTACTACTAGACTTTCTTCACATTTCAGAAGGCAAGTTAAAAAACATTATTATTTTTCAAGCCACCGTAGTTCTATTGTCACCATAGCAACAGAAGTTATGAGGAATCAACTGCTTTATTGTGAAAACAATGTAGATTGAAATGGCCTTGGGGAAGTCACAAAGAAGATAAGATTCAGTACTGAAATACTCTCCAGGGGACTTTCTTTTAGCTTTTGTAAAAATAAATATACTTCATTGCAAGACAATGTAAAATAAAATCAACAAGAAGTCAAGGGTCATTATTAGACTATCTTCAATGGTCCTTTGATTCAATAACATGAGAGCAAGTCTTGGTAAGAAACTTGAAAGCAAACACAACTATGTAGATTCACAGAACTTCAGCGAAAGGAAGCACGATGGAGACTTATGACCTGGACATTGGATGAGGAGTTTGTATTCTTTCCAACATAAAAGTCTACGTTGGAACCAAAATTAGGAGAGAAAAAAAAACCAAACATTTGAAATTTGATACTACCTTTTAGCTAAGTAGTGTTCTGATACATTACTAATGACACCAATTAGAATCCAAATGACTGCTGACAAATCAATGAAAGTAGCACTATCACAGCTGGAGAGATAATACAATGAACAGGGCATTTGCCTTGCTTCCAGCCAACCAAGCAACCCATCACCATGAAAGATTCCCAAACCCTGCCAGGAGTGATCCCTGAGTGCAGGGCCAAAAATAAGCCTTTTGCAATGCTCTTGGAGCATTTGAGGCAAATGGAAGCAAAGACATATGTGAAATATGGAGGAAAAACAAGTAACAATTGAGTTCAATTCTGACAAAGATTCAAGAATTTGTGGTATCCAAAAATTTGTGATGATGGCTGATTATAAATGGTTTATGTAAGTGGCTTTCATATGCCAAAAATATTATCAATTAATCTTTAATCCCAAAGAAGATATATAGGAATTCAGGATAAAAATAAGGCAATATGGTAAAAAGAAAGAATTTCTTGTGCAATAATCAATGCTTTGTGATAATGATGGATTTTGGAGATGTGCTACTTATAATTTATTTTTATTTTGATCAAGCACTCAGATGTATCAATTGCTGAATAAGCTATCAACGTCAATCAAGCCTAATTTCAAGGACAGTAAAATAGTAAAATTCCCAATTCCTTGCATGAAGTTACCTGGAAATTAGATATATTAAGCAAAGAAATTAATACCATCTTAAGTCCCTAAAATCAAAATAAAATAAAATAATTTTTGGTAGGTATACAGTAAGTTCTAGTTTCTATTCATGTTTAATTTGCAACTGCAAATTAAATTTAACTAGGTTACAAAGAAATTTTTATGTACTACTTAGAATTGCTTGCAATATTAGAGTCAGAGCAATAAAACAAAAAAGAAGGCAGATGGCTAACCTGAGTTCAACCCAGGGCACCACATATGGTCCCCTGCGCATAGCCAGAAGTGGCCTCCTTCAGTGCAAAGCTGTAAGACTGAGTGCACCTGGGTGTGATCCAAAAACAAAAAAGTTATTGATATTAAATTGACCAGCTGCATAATCAATTCCTTGTCACTAAATAAAATTTTTAAAAAGAGAATCAAAAAATTATTTCATAGAGCCTAAGGAAAGTTACAAGAGTAATTTATTTTCTATTCTAAATCTGGCTAGAGACAATTTCCGAGAGTAATAGTTATATCAATAGTAATACCAAAAACCTGGCATTAAGCCATTCAGTTTCTTACCAGTCATGCTATTTAATTGAATTCCTTAACTCCAATTTTTAGATGTATTATCTAGAATTCTCTTTCACAATGCTTTGTACCATTTCAATGAGAAAATGCATGCAAAAATCTCAGTGAAATATTGGGGACTCGGGAGATAGCATGGAGGTAAGGCGTTTGCCTTTCATGCAAAAGGTCATCGGTTCGAATCCTGGTGCCCCATCTGGTCCCCCGTGCCTGCCAGGAGCAATTTCTGAGCATGGAGCCAGGAGTAACCCCTGAACACTGCTGGGTGTGACCCAAAAACCACACACACACAAAAAAAATAAATAAATAAATATTGAAATACAGAATAGTAGTAGTAGTAGTAGTAGTAGTAGTAGTAGTAGTAGTAGTAGCTTTCAAACTATGCCATCCATCTAAAAAAATTGGACAGGTTTCTTTTAGCTCAAAGGAGTTTTTTGCTTGTTTGTTTTGGGTTTTTTTTGTTTTGTTTTGTTTTGGTTTTTTTTTGTTTTGTTTTGTTTTGGTTTTTTTTTTTTTTTTTTTTTTTTTTTTTTTTTTTTTTTTTTTTTTTTTTTTGGTTTTTGGGTCACACCCGGCAGTGCTCAGGGGTTATTCCTGGCTCCATGCTCAGAAATTGTTCCTGGCAAGCACGGGGGACCGACCATATGGGACGCCGGGATTCGAACCGATGACCTTCTGCATGAAAGGCAACCGCCTTACCTCCATGCTATCTCTCCAGGCCCTGCTCAAAGGAGTTTATAGTCAGTAATATACATTTTAAACTATCTTTATTAACTTATGGTTGTTTTTGTTATTGCTATTATTTTTTACTTTTGTCTATTGTTTATTTGTTTTGTTTTGGGATCCCATCAGGTGACACTCAGGTGTTACTCCTGGCTATGCACTCAGAAATTGCTCCTAGTTGGGGGGACCATATGGGACACTGGGAATAGAAACCAAGTCCTCCCTGGGTCATCTGCATGCAAGAAAATGCCCTACCACTATATTATTACTCCAGCCCCTTTTGTTTATTTGTTTTTTAGCCATACCTAGTCCCAAAATTTGTTGGTCATCACATTCATGCTGATGCTAAAAAGGAGTAAAATTTATTATCTTGCACTTATGACCAAAATGAGAAATTATAATTTAGGCTGGAGAAATAGTACAGTGGAGAGAGAGCTTGCCATGAATGCAACTAACCTAGGTTCAATTTCCACATGATCCCCAAAGAGTCATCAGGAATTACCCTAAGTGGAGTGTTGAGCCCTTAGAACCACTGACAGTGGAGTGGGGTGGGGGAGGAAGTCATTAAACTTAGATGACCTTCTCCATAGACCCTCTTTTCTCAAATGAAATGTATACTGAGCCATGAACTATCATAGGTATACTGACCAGGGCAACAGAAAGCTGGCCACCTCAGGAGGAAAGGCCAGGCCAGCCTCTTCTCTGCCAAATCCATGATTGCTGCCTCCATCACCCACAATCATCTTTTTCGATGGCCTGTCTCATCACTAACCCTCTACATTTCCCATTGGGGGCCATAGTCTGACCAAACTTCAGATACAATGGGCTTTGGACTGGAATCACCAGGGTTTTTTGGAGCAAGTGCAGGAACCCTCCCTCCCTGTATCTTCCTTCTTCTAGCTCTCATAGTATCAGCAATAGTGCTGTGAATCCCTGAACATTGTCATTTGTTTAATGCTGTCATTCCTATCGATTTAAACACATAAATTTAACAGAATGGATAGCTAACAACAAGGGCTTACTAAACCTTATGCTTTTGTGTTAATGACTTTATCGGTGACTCAATTTTCACAAATGTGCTTGTTATTATGCTTATTTTCTTTATTTTTTTCAATAACTTTGCTTTCATTTATCTGGAAACAAATGTATTATGGTCAACTATGTGATTCATTTTCTTTAAATGACTTTTAATGTAAAATATCAAGTTTAATTTGAAAAGGCTTTACTGGTTAGTTTATAATACTATGAGAGATACAATAAAATCATTTAAGTACAAATAAAATTTTAAATAATTCTATGTGCTTAAAACATTTGTATCTATGATAAATACATTTTCAGAATCACATTAAAAGAATATAAATATCAATTTATTTAGAAACTAAATTGCCTAAGATTTAGATCAGCAAGTTAATATCATGGATAAATGTGTTTCTTCAAGCAATTTGAGGCATACAAAGAGTACTTGGGAAACAGTGACAAATTATATAATTATAATGCATTTGTTTAATCTAGTGAAGCTGAAAGATAACTGTTTACTTCTAAAATTGGTTTCTGGGAAATAAAAAGAACACAGGGACATGTAGAAAAATCAAATTAGGTTTGGTTAAGAGCTTTTCCAGTGGGAGGATACTTTAATTCAGAATACTATTATATATCCAGTATCCTATTATTTCAGACCACAGCTTACAGTATCTGCAGTTATATGACATAGAAACAATGGGCCTCTGCATTATAAAAATTCTGTGTATTTTCTCTAAACCAATGCCTCCAGTCATGAGAAGACATCTGTGGCATTCCTTGGCATTTTCTTATGACTGTCATATCAGATCTAAAATGGCTGAAGAGTAAACTTTTAGGACAGACGAGGAGTCCATAATTTATCTCCTAGTCACTGGATTGATGATTGGGTGGTAAAGTAAAAATTCAGATAGAACACTTCATGATATTGACACTAAAGGCATCTTTAAGGAGGAAATATCACTCTCCAAACACGTGGAAGCAGAGATAAACAGATGGGACTATATTAAGCTAAGAAGCTTCTGCACTTCAAAAGAAATAGTGGCTAGGATACAAAAGCCAACCACAGTATGGGAGAAACTATTCACCCACTATCCATCAAAAAAGGGACTAATATCCAAAATATACAAAACACTGACAGAACTTAACAAAAATAACCCATTTAACTCCACCAAAAAATGGGGAGAAGAAATGAACCGACATGTGCCTATGCAAATGACAATTGCCACACACACACACAAACACACACACACACACCACATTTTTTAATGTATTTCTCATCTCTGGAGGAAAAAAAATGGGAGCATACTAAATCTTCAACTGTTGCATTCATGACTTTATAGCTGATACAAGAAGTTTCACAAATATAATGAATTATCTCCCTTTTTCATTTTTTTTAATTCTCTGTTCTCTAATTTCTTAATAACTTTGCTTTCTGTCATCCCAAAACAAATGTATTATGATCAGTTATGCCAACAATGTGACACATTTTCTTTAAATAATTTAAATTAAAATAAAAATAAATACAAATGGCAAAAGACACATGAAAAAATGTTCCACATCACAAATCATGAGGGAGATGCAAATCAAAACAACAATGAGGTACCATCTCACATTACAGAGATTGGCACACATCACAAAGACCAAAAATCAGTGCTCTGGACCAAATAGATAGCATAAAGGGAGGGCGTTTGCCTTGCATGCAGAATGACTGTGGTTCAAATCCCGGCATCCCACCTGGTCCCCTGTGCCTGCCAGGAGCGATTTCTGGGCATAGAGCCAGGAATAACCCCTGAATGCTGCCAAGTGTGACCCAAAAACAAACAAAAAAATCAGTGCTGATGGGGATGTGGGGTTACAGGAACTCTCATTCACAGCTGGTGGCATGCTGACTAGTCCAGCCTTTATGGGAAAAAAATATGGAGAGTTCTCAAAAAACTAGAAATTGATCTCCCATATGATCCAGCAATCCCACTCCTAGGGATATACCCCAGGAACCAAAACAACACAATGCAAACTGCCTTCCTCACATCTATATTTATTACAGCGCTATTTACAATAGCCAGACTCTGGAAATAACCAAGATGCCCTTCAACAGGTGAATGGCTAAAGAAACTGTGGTACATATACACAATGAAATACTATGCAGTCATCAGGAGAAATAAAATCATGAAATTCTCCTATACGTGGAATCTATTATGCTGAGTGAAATAAGTCAAAGGGAGAGAGATAGACACAGAATAGTCTCATTGATCGATGGGTTTTAAGAAAAATAAAAGACATTATTGTAATAACGCCCAGAGACAATAGAGATGAGGGCTAGAAGGACAGGCTTACAGTATGAAGCTCACTGAAAAGAGTAGTGAATGCAGTTAGAGAAATAACTACACTGACAACTACCATAGCAATGTCAATGAGTGAGAGAAGTGCAAGGCCTGTCTCAAATACAGGCTGGAGTGGAGATTGGAAGATGGAGTCATTGGTGGTGGAAAGGTTGCACTGGTGAAGTGAGTGTTTTTCATATAACTGATACCCAACTACAATTATGTCTGTAATTAAGGTGTTTAAATAGTAATGTTATTTAAAAAATTTTTTTAGAAAAAAAGAGAAGCATTTTGTAGGAAGAGAAAAATGAAGTTAGCAGTAATTCAAAGAATAATTCTGAAAAGAGATAGCTAGATTATTTTAGTATATTTAGAAAACAATATTAAGAAACCACAAGAGATCAAAAACCATGCCATGCCCAATTTGGTTTTGTTGCATTAAAATAGTTGGTTAGTTGTATTCGTTCCTCAAAAAAAGGTTTGAATTATCCTGAAAATATACCAAGCAAAATATCTAAATATAACTTCTTGATATTGTATATATGTTTTAAAAATTCTTTAATAGTTTTCCCTTTACTTTTTTCAAAGTACTTTTAGTAAAGATAGGGAATAGATTCCTTTCAGATTTCTGAATTTTTATCTCTATTTCTCTCCCTACCTTTTTGTGGAGTGTCAGGGAGTTATGCTACCCTGGCAGTGCTCAGAAGTTATTCCTTAAGATTCACTCCTTGTTGGGGCCAGGTGGTGGCGCTGAAGGTAAGGTGCCTGCCTTGCCTGCCCTAGCCTAGAATGGACCGCAATTTGATCCCCCGGTTTCCCATATGGTCCCCCAAGCCAGGAGTGACTTCGAGCGCATAGCCAGGAGTAACCCCTGAGCGTCACTGGGGGTGGCCCAAAAACCAAAAAAAAAAAAAAAAAAGATTCACTCCTTGTAAGAAGAATAAATATAGAATGCTGTCACTTATATGTGGTATATAGAATAACTGCATGAAGAAATACAATGGTTTAAATGAGGGTTGTTTAGAACACTGACCCCAGTGTATAGTGAGTAGAAGGAAAGAAATTGACTGGAGGAGGAGACTCAGATGCATTGATGGTATTAATATAGGACAAAACTAAACATCCAAGTCAGTGTTAACAATAGTGAAATCGTGAGACTCAAACTTGAACCAAAATTAAAAATGTTTTGTTAGCAGATGATGGCACGGGAGCATTGGTGGAGGGAGGTTGACACTGGTGGTGATATTAGTCCTGAAACATTGTATGTCAAAAAAAACCAATTGTAAAGAACTTTGTAAAACACAATGATTTCAATAAAAAGGTAAAAAGAAATAAAATGAAAAAATTAGGTAGAATTTTTGAATATGGAACTCCAAGGAAACTGAGAGAGAAACTTGGGAAAAATCATTACACTCTATCCCAACCTTTTTTTAAGTTAAAATGTTTTTATAGAAATTTAGGTATGCGGTATGCTTCAATAAAAGTCGAGGAAATAATGGATTATAAGGGTTTTTTGCATATTTATTCACTGATCAAATCAGTTGGTTACAAGCAGTACACTTGAGTGCTAAACTATACTTCATGGAAGGCAGAATGTTCAACCTTTCAAAAGCCCTTCATGTTGTGAAGATCTTGCTCAGGATTCAACTTTAATGTTTGATTAGTATTGTTTTTATGTATTAAAAGCTTTTCATTAAAAGAAATATTTTATATCATAGACCTAAGAACTGGTTCTTTAGCCAAAAAAGGATATTCTTGAATCAATTTTCAAGAAATCTTTTCCAATACTCATAATCTGTGTCAAAGTGATCTAGCACATTAAGGACAATTTCCGGTAAACAACCCTTAGCAACTGAGTATTTGAGTTAATGACTTCCATAACCCTTTTGTGTTTTTCACCTTAATAATTAAAATTTGGAACATTCTTAAAGACTAGAAAAACTTAAGCCCTTTAAATGATAATTTAGTTAACACAAAAAGGACAAGTAAATGAAGTTCCTGGAAAAGCACAATGGGCTGCTTTTTCCCAATAGATCTGATATTAGGTTAACAATCTCATGAGATGACACAGCACAGCGTTCTGGAATCCTTAATTCTGCAACTATAACAGACTTATTCTCTAACCCATTCCTGCATGTTTTGCACATCCCTGGAAAATCTCAAATAGGAACAGATCAGAAGCTTTCTAGACAAGTTTCAGGCTATTAGTGATTGTATACTAGTTAATATATAGGTTCTTTTCCCTCCCAATTTGAGATTAATGTGGAACAAAAATGAGAAAGTGATTTTTAGTGAAGGTAGTTTTTCTTGAAAATAACTTGCTTAGAAAGATTAGATAGGAAAGAAATAAGGAAAATGTGTCCAAGAAAAAACAGTCTTCTTACAGAATGGAAATAAGCATGCCAAGAAACATAGAGGCAAACCAGTGAGATGTGTTCAAGGAAGACTTTAAGAGCATGCTGGTACACTGATGTGCTTAATAAAAATTGTCAATGTTGTCAAAACTATTAGAAAGTCTTTGGTAGTAAAAATCAATCAACTTGTTTCTGGCAGCATTCCATTAATTTCCTGACCTATTTCTTCCCTCCTCTCAATTCTTCAAGTCCTAACATTTCCAGTAATCTCTCTGTCTAGACTTAATGACTCATTAAATATTAAAGCAATATTCATTAGGCACTGAAATTTTTCAAAACTAGTATTATTAAGAGTAATGCTATAAACTCTGTTCCCACTTTTAGTTTTAAGAAATAACATTTAAAAAATACATGTTGGGGGGCTGGAGTGGTGATGCAAGTGGTAGGACATTTGCCTTGCACTCGCTAACCTAGGATAAACCGCAGTTCAATCCTCCAGCATTCCATATGGTCCCCCAAGCCAGGTGTGATTTCTAAGCACATAGCCAGGAGTAATAACCCTTGAGTGTCACCAGGTGTGGCCCGAAAAAGCAAATATATATATATATATATATATATATATATGTTGGTCTGCTGAAAATAAAGTCCTAGGTGAATGAATTGCTATTACATGCAATTTAAAAGATGTATTTACTAAAATCCTAAAATCAATTAGTATTACTTTTATTTTACTTTAGAAAATATTATTTACTTGTAATTCTAAAAATAGATGATTATTTCAAGGGAACACTATTATTTAACATCATGGATCATAGTGGTTCATAACAATGTCTTGATTATTTTATATGCTAAAATTATTCTTATCGTAATTTATCATATAGACATTTGCTAACTTAATAAAATATTTATGTTTTGTACTGTCAAGGTATTATATAATCTGCCCTTAATATATGCTGCTGTTGGTATTGAAATAAAGAGACTCTCAGATCAATTGAGTCTCAAGTCACTGAGACCTGAGTGAAATAGACTTTTGATAAAGGGATCAAAAAAAAACCTCTTCAGCAAATGGTGTTTGGACAACTTATCAGCTACATGCAAAAAAGCAAACTCAGGGGCTGAAGAGATAGCACAGAGGTAGGGCGTTTGCCTTGCATGCAGAAGGATGGTGGTTCAAATCCCAGCATCCTATACGGTCCCCCAAACCTGTTAGGAATACTTCCTGAGTGTAGAGCCAGGAGTAACCCTGAGTGCTGCCGGGTGTGACCCCACCCCAAAAAAAAAACAAACTCAGACCTCTCTTTAATAACATGCACAAATGTCAAAACAGAATGGATTAAAGACCTTGATATCAAACATGAAATTATAAGTTACATAGAAGGAAACAGACAAAACACTATGAGTCTAAAGGAATGTTCAAGGAGGAAACACCATTGGCCAAGCAAGTAGAAGCAAAGATAAACAAATGGGACTTTATTAAACTGAGAAGCTTCTGTACTTCAATGAAAAGAGTAACTTAGATACAAAGACTACCCATGAACTGGGAGAAACTATTCACCAAAACTCATTTGGTAAGGAGCTAATATTTTAAGATATACAAGGTACTGACAGAACTCAACACGGAAAAAAATCTAATCCCATCAAAAACATAGGGAGAAGAAATAAATAAATATTTTCTCTAAAATAAATACAGATGGCCAAAAGGCACATGAATAAATGCTCCCCATATGGTCCTCTTGAGCATTGCCAGGAGTGATTTCTAAGTACAAAGGTAGGAAAAATCCTGACCACTTCTGTATATGGCCCCCAAATCAAAATGAAACAAACAAAAAAGTGTGAACATGTAAAACCTGGTAGATAGCTCATATAGTAAAGTACATGCCTAGCAGATGCAAGGCCCTGAGTCCAATTCCTAGCAGCAAAGGGATAAAGTAATCCAAAGATAACTTGAGAAAGACCATTCACAGGAATTTGAATAAGCATTCAAAAAACTGATTTCTTGGGGCCTGGGAGATAGCATGTAGGTAAGGAGTTTGCCTTTCATGCAAAAGGTCATCGGTTCGAATCCCGGTGCCCCATATGGTCCCCTGTGCCTGCCAGGAGCAATTTCTGAGCATGGAGCCAGGAGTAACCCCTGAGCACTGCCGGGTGTGACCCAAAAACCAAAAAAAAAAACAAAAAACAAAAAAAAAAAAAAAAAAACTGATTTCTTTTGAATGGTAAAGAACAAAACTGACTAGTGGGGCAAGAGAAAATTTATCTTTACTATTATCTGTAAGTCTACTCTATAGTAGAAAGAATTTGCTTCTCAGCTCTCATCTACAAATTGACTTATGTTCATAAAATTCTTTACAATCAATAGAAAATTAATATTTACCTTCCTCACACCTATATTCATTGCAGTGCTATTTACAATAGCCAGACTCTGGAAACAACCAAGATACTCTTCAACAAATGAATGGCTAAAAAATCTGTGGTATAGGGGCCAGAGAAGTGGAGCTAGAGGTAAGGCATCTGCTTTGCAAGCACTAGTCTAGGACAGACCACGGTTTGATCTCCCAGGGTCCTATATGGTCCCTCACCCCCCAGCCGGGAGTGATTTCTGAATGCATAGCCAGGAGTAGCCTCTGAGTGTAATGGGTGTGGACCAAAAACAACAATAGAAAAGTTGTGGTACATATACACAATAGAAAATTATGTAGTCGTCAGGAGAAATGAAGTCATGAAATTTTCCTATATGTGGATGTACATATTATGCTGAGTGAAATAAGTCAGAGGGAAAGAAGTAGATACAGAATAGTCTCACTCATCTATGGGTTTTTTTTGTTTTTGGGGGGGCACACCCATTTGATGCTCAGGGGTTACTCTTGGCTAAGCGCTCAGAAACTGCCTCTGGTTGGGGGGGACCTTATGGGACACCGGGGGATTGAACCGCCATCCTTCCTTGGCTAGAGCTTGCAAGGCAGGCACCTTATCTCTAGCACCACCTCTCCAGCCCCTCATTTATGCGTTTTAAGAAAAATTAAGATCATTATTGTAATAATTCCAGAGACAATATTGATGAGGGTCAGAAGGACCGGCTCACAATATGAAGTTCACCACAAAGAGCAGTAGTGCAATTAGGGAAATAACTACACTAGCAACTATCAGGACAATCTTTTTTTTTTTTTTTTTTGGTTTTTGGTTTTGGTTTTTGGGTCACACCCAGCAGTGCTCAGGGGTTACTCCTGGCTCCATGCTCAGAAATTGCTCCTGGTAGGCATGGGGGACCATATGGGGCACCGGTATTCGAACTGATGACCTTTTGCATGAAAGGCAAACGCCTTACCTCCATGCTATCTCCCGGGCCCCAGGTTTAATATATATATTTTTGGTTTTGTTTTGTTTTTGGGTCACACCTGGCAATGCTCAGGGGTTATTCCTGGCTCTACGCTCAGAAATCACTCCCAGCAGGCTCGGGGACCATACGGGATGCCAGGATTTGAACCAGCGACCATCTGCATGCAAGGCTAATGCCTTACCGCTATGCTATCTCTCTGGCTCAGGACCATCTTAATGGGTGAGAGAAGTAGAATGTATGTCTCAAATACAGGCAAGGTATGGGAAGGAAAGAGGGAGATCATTGCGGGTGGAAATGATGCACTGGTGAAGGGGGATATTCTGTTTATGACTGAAACCTAACTACAATCATGCTTGTAATCATGGTGCTTAAATAAAGATTTTAAACATTAAAAAAGAAAATTAATATCACAATTTCTGGAAATATCTTACTTCCCTCTTACCTATTTCTTTTTCTTTCTTTTTTTTTTACACTGAAATGATGACTATTTTTATGTGAACAGTTCAAAGTAAGTTAGACGTATCTTTTTGTGCAATGTTCAAAAAACCCTCCTTATTTCCCAAATTAATGTGGTGTGGGTATAGTCATATTTCTCAGAGTGGTTTTGGGGAGGCATCATAGTACTAAGGTGACGGGACAATTTACTGCGTTGGAAAGAATCCTGCTGGGGTTTTTTTGTTTGTTTGTTTGGTTGGTTTTTGGGCCACACCCGGTGACGCTCAGGGGTTACTCCTGGCTATTTGCTCAGAAGTCGCTCCTGGCAGGCACGGGGGACCATATGGGGAACCGGGGGATCCTAGGTTAGAGCAGGCACCTTACCTCCAGCACCACTGCCCGGCCCCAAGAATCTTGCTGTTACACAATTCAGGTAATAGAGAATAAAACTATAGGAAGTAATCAAGTCACCAAGCAACTTGCTGTTGCTCTTGTTGTTGTTGTTTTGGGCCACACCTAATGGCCCTCAGGGGTTACTCCTGACTCAGAGCTCAGAAATTGCTCGTGGTAGACTTTGGGGACCATATGGGATGCCAGGGGTCAAACCCGGATATACCACATCCAAGCAAAAGCCGTATCTGTTGTCCTATTGCTCAGGCCCTCCAAACAGCATTTTTCCATGCTCATTCCTCATGTTCTTCATAAGTCCATGTTCTTCCTTACCAAAACCATAAGAGAGTTTGATTGGACTCTGGAGAGATAGTAGGCCCAACCCACTGTACCCTTCTTTGCCTGAAGGAACTGCTAATACTGATGCAATAGTCCAGGTGGTTCTTAGAAGTTCATCCAGTAGTTTTCTTAATGTGTTGTCTTCTCAGCTCCCAAGACTGGCTCCTTATCTATTTCTAAAGGTTCAGATCATTTTTCTGCCACATTTTTCTAGTGCTTTAAAATTTGAAAATTTCTTAAGATAATACATGAAAATCTCATATCATGTTGCTTGGCACAGAATAATATTAACTATGATCATCATCACCATCACAGCTATACTTTGGGACTTTTGTTTTATTAAAATTGTTTACTTAAGAGAGGACAATACATGAAATAAAAGTTCCTAATAAACCATATATGATATAATGTAAATGGAGAAATCAATTATGACAAGACTAGACTAGCAAAGGTATCAAAATATTCATACAACTTTAGAGTATATGGGTTTGGAAAAAAATCAATAATTTCTAATACAAAAGTTAGAGGTCTCAGACCAATAATTATATAAATGAGGGAGTAGGTGGTAAGGAGAAAAGCTTTTTCAATTGCCTATTATTAACTATGTAAAGCAAAATGCAGCTCAATGGGAGGTGAGTTTCTCCAGAATAGAAATGGTAAATAAAAATTAATGTTATAATGGTTATAATTATTCTTTTAGAATTTATAAAAGTCACTTTCATTTGCTTTATTTAATGTGTGGTTCCAATTACATTATTTTAATAATTCTAAATGATATGATACCAGTTTTTCAATAACAAATTCTCCTCCACAATATTTAAGAAACTTCATAAATTGGCAAGTCTTATTTGTATTTTAGGACCTGTGTAACAAACACAAAAACCAAAACTCTTTAATCTCTAGTTCCTGATTTCTTTTTTTTATTAAAACAATATTTCTAATTTTCTTTTTAAATAATATTTAATTTAAATACCTTGATTACAAACATGCTTGTGGTTGGCTTTCTGTCGTGTAAAGAACACCCCACATCACCAGTGCAGAATTCCCATCACCAATGTCCCAATTCTCCCTCCTTCCCTCCTCCCTACACCACCCCTGCCTGTTCTCTACACAGGCTTTCTATTTCCCTCATATATTCTCATTGTTAGGGAAGTTCTCAATGCAGTTATTTCTCTAACTAAGCTCATCACTCTTTGTAGTGAGCTTCATGAGATGAGCTGGAACTTCCAGCACTCCTCTCTTTTGACTTTAAAAATTATTGCAAAAATTTGTTTCATTTTTCTTAAAACCCATAAATGAGTGAGACCATTCTGCATCTCTCTTTCTCTCTCTGATTTCTTTCACTCAGCATAATAGATTCCATGTACATCTATGTATCAGAAAATTTCATGACTTCATCTCTTCTGATGGCTGCATAATATTCCATTCTATATATGCACCATAGTTTTTTTAGTCATTCATCTGTTGAGGGGCATCTTGCTTGTTTCCAGAGTCTGGCTATAGTAAATAGGGCAATGAATATTAGTGTAAGGAAGGGATTTTTGTATTGTATTTATGTGTTCCTAAGGCAGGGGTCTCAAACTCACTGCCCATGGGCCATTTGCGGCCCTCCATACAACATTTTGTGGCCCGCGGCCGGCCTTCAAATATTGCAATATTCACGATTATTTGCATACTGAATAATCACAATAAAAATCGCATTAGTAAGAAAAATATTCCATTAAACATTCGCATACCCCGAGCAGTTATGTTCGGAGTATGCAAATGTTGAGTGCGATTTTTTGAGATTTTTTTCCTTACTAATGTGATTTTTTTATTGTGAATATTCCATTAGCGAATAATCGTGAATACTTTGCACCTAGCACAGACATCATTTCCACTGCTCCTGCCCACTGTCCCTGGCATTATTGGAGGCCTAAGGGAGAGAAGGGAGAGAAGTTTATTAAAGAATTAGATTTTGTCATACCTTCATCATGACTTCATCAAAGCCTGCAATGAAGAGAAAGATTGATGACCAGAACAATTTCAGGAAAAGTGGGAGACGCAGTATTTCTTTGTTGAGCACAGGGGCATTCCCACATATGTTATTTGCTCATAGAAAATTGCAGTGCACAGGAATAAACTTGAAGTGCCATTATTCAACTAAACATGCTGAGGAATGTGTAAAATATCAAGGAAATGATAGAGCCAAGCGGGTTGCCAGTCTTAAAGCATGTCTAATGAGGCAACAAGATTTCTTCAAGAAAGTAACCAAAGAGAATGTTGCAT
>PVKC010013544.1:0-22884 GCA_004027635.1 Crocidura indochinensis | reverse complement strand
CACGTGGCTCCATCCTCCATTAATCGATGGGTCTGGGGTCCAGGAAAGCGACAGGTAGAAATCTCACTCACAGGCAGGCTTCAGGAGGTAACAGCTTTATTCAGACCCTATCCACCACATGTGTGGCCTATATCATAACCAATTAAGCATTCAGCCATTCTTAGCTAGCCCTGCATCTTAACTTCTTTCAGCCATCTTTTCTCTGACCTCCAAGCTGGCAAAAGGCCAAAAGCCTCAAACCTACTAGATCAAGGCCTTATATCACCCACCTGGGTGGGGTCTGCAGGTAAAGTTACAGGTCATATCCGCCCAAGACTCCTCCCATAAATAGGTGGGTCTCAAGTATATTAACCTAAATCCAGGGTGGGGTTACAATAAATAACTTTCATTATTCCTCAACAATAACGAGTTTGCATTCCAGGGAGGCTCAACCATTATTTCCTACCACTACAAAGCAATTCTCAGGTCTTCCTGAGCTAGGTATGCCTATCAGACAGCAGCTACTGTCAACATTCCATCACGGTACTGGTCTGCTAGATCTCAATGCTTTAGCTGTGGTGTTGTGATAAAAGCTGCTCTAAGTTCAATAACAGACATATGACAGACTCAATGGATAAATGCCGGTACAAGTGGGTAGTTTACAATGGAAGAGCCTAGAACATACAAGGAAGGAATATGTGTTGGTAATAAGGAAACAAATTAAGAAACTTGCTACATTACTGGTGAATGTCGAGATCATTGTGTTTAATGAAATTTCAAAGAGCCTATTTTATGTTTCATAATTTTATTTACATGACTTAAAACATTCAGAAGAAAAAATATACAATGGCCTAGATTAGAAGTGTGGCCTGTTCAGATTTGAAAATTTTATGAATGCCTAAAAATGAACAGGGAATTTTGTAGGGTGACTGCCATATTATGATATAATGATCACAAACTTTGAACCAGTGCCTCAGTAGTGGGCTCAAAGCTGTTCAATAGTCTGTTTTAAATGGGTGGATTTTTTGGGTTAATGGGCTTTGCATTTTGTATTTGAGACTCAGAATATGCAGAAGAGAAGGTCCTTACTCCTACTCACATTTGCTCACTGCTAAATGCATTGTGCATTATGGCAAATCTTGGAAACAAAGAGGTCAACTCTTTTTAGCCAAAGCAATAAGTTGATAACTGTGGGATGGGGTTCTACTATGTCCCTAGTCACCTTGGTGACAATTACTAAGCATGTCCCTTCCTGTATTTCCAGATATTCTCCGTAAATTCAATCCTACACTGACAAGCTTCTCTCTTGGCTATGGGAACAACTACAATGCTGGAGCCAGGCTAAAAGCAACTGCAGCAGGAGTCAGCTCAATGTAATCTTGGACCACTGGGGCAGTCAGCCTTTTTTCGGTTGACCTGGTGGATAGATGTGGTATAATCAGTACTGAGTGTTTGGAGACTGGGAGGCTGCTTTGGGGGAGAAGTGCAATGGTCAAAGACTGAGTCTAGGAATTTCTAGCAATTCTTAGATGTAGGAAAGTGATTGATATCTTTGCCTACCCCCTTCAGAAACAAGTCTCATTGAATCACAGATGCCAGCTCTGGTCTTCAAAACTAATGATTTTGTCACTCTCATGGACCTCCAAGACCTATCTGACAGTGGTTACTCTAGAAACGACCTCTGAGCACCACCTCTGTCGAACTTAGTGTATTCATCATGCCAGTGAGGCAGACATCTTGATTTGTAGACTTTTCACATATCCATGTCATTAGAATGGAGCCCACTCTGGGCTGTGATGGGAAGAGAGCCCTGAGTCTGGTGCTGGACTCCTGCTCCCTGATTCCTCCTCCTGTTCTACCTGGCATCCAGGGCACCAAATTAAGCTTCAAGACCTTATTGACTTTGAGCATCCAAGTTAGCTTTGGGGCGAGCTAGCAGACTACATCTAGTTGTGCACAGTCCCAGTGAAAAAACATCACAATCGAAGCATGTCTTTAGGGAAAGCAGATAATGAGCATGGGACCATTGCATCAGAGTCTGGACAAATTCACAAGTGTTGATTTTCCTGGCTCCTCCAGATTCATTTCTCTCCAAGATTAAGGTGACTAGAAGTCCCCTAAACAATCACTGCCTGGTCAAAGAGTAAGAATTTCATGCTCAGTTTAGAAAATTTAACAGGAAAACGAATTTCAGATCACAATACTCAGACTGCCATAAAATTCTGAGGGATTCTTGGAGTCCATATGTTTTCTACCCTCTGAAGCTCTTGTGTGATTGCAGTGATTTTCTTACTCCTTTATGGCAGGAAAGGAGACATAGATGATCCAATGTGCTGCATTCAACAAACCCACCAGGTTTTGTAATGAATACGATGAATTTGCTTCCTTTGGGTTGCTCGTTTATTGCTTGAAATTGTGTTTATGTATGCATGTTTGTATATGGTATTGGGCAGAAACTTCTGGTACACACATAGTATTAATCAGGACTTAGTCCTGCTCTATGTTCAGGGATCACTCCTAGTTCTGGAAAATATTTGGTGTCAGGGATAGGATTGGTGTTTACCTTAACCTCTTCATTATTTTTGTCCTGTCATTCTACTTGGAATTTTTGCCTAACCTTAAGTTATCATAAATTTACATTTTACCAGACGTGCATCAAGTGATACAATAAGAAAAGGAACATCACTAAGCACATAATTAAATCAGGATATTCTCTGAGAATAAAAAGAGAGAGCAGATGAAAATCACACAAAACATACTTGTGGCCTTTGATTTCTGTGCCTTCTTTAGCAAGAGCCCTGAGCTCTTCTGGATATTTGATAATTTTTAAAAATCTGTTTTGACTCATGGGGATGATCTTGAGTTGATAAATCTTTATATTACAGAGAAAGAAGCTATCACACAAAATAGCTTGAACTCCCCAAAGCAATGTACAGATTTAATGTGATCCCTCTAAAGATACCCATGACATTCTTCAAAGAAGTGAATCAAACACTTCTAAAATTCATTTTGAACAATAAACACCCTCAAATATCTAAAGCAATCCTTGGTAAAAAGGAATATGAGAGGCATATGAGCGATTGCACAACAGTGGTGTATTTGCCTTGCACTCATCCAATCCAGGATGAACCCCTCTATCCGATCCCAGCATCCCATATGGTCCCAAAAGCCAAAATTTCTGAGCTCATAGCCAGAAGTAATCCCTGATCATCACCGGGTTTGGGCCCCCCTAAAATAGCTTGACAAATGCATCAGCTTGACTGAGTTCTATTGTCTGCTAGCTTTTCCCTAAATTCTGGAAATGTTCCTTGTATATTTATAGCATGTGTGATTTTCAAAGAACCTCATTGCTTATTCCTTTTCTCTATCTTTAGTTGCTTTGAGATGTTAATGTCCCTGGAGTCAAATACCTCTTTTATTTTTGGTGATGCTAAGGGTCAGAGAAATCAACTCGGCATCTCTAAACCCTGGTCCATGAAAAGAGCAATTGTTCTGGTATTCAGATCTATCTATGAGAAAATTCAGCCTCAAAAGGATTAACTGTCTTGTCCAAAGTACCACCCAGTTTAAATGATACTTAATCTACTATGAATAAGGCCAGGTCAAGCAAACTAATAGTTTATAAAATGTTCACTGACATTTTCTGCTATATGCTTGCCAATAACTTTGTTCCTGATAATGATGGCAAGAACTAGTTTAATAGATTATTTCCAATATATTTGTTTTCCCTATGCTATTCTAGATTTTCTGTGGTCATCTCTTATAGTACGCTTAGCTCTAAATCAGGATATTTTATTAGATATCCCAAAATATCCATATTAACAGAACTTCTGAGCCATTTTCATAGGAAATACTTTTCTTTATTCTACCTGATGTGTCTATTTCATCCACCCAACAACTCTCAAAATAAATTGTGTTTCCTTTCAAATGTTACAAATAAAAAGAACAGTTTTCAAATTAATCACTTGGTCAAGCATTTAAGCTTTTGCTCTCTGGCTAGTTACAGCACCCACTTATTCCATGGTGTTCTTTTACCTGTATTATTGTTTCCCAATATTTATCTAATAAGGGGCTTATCTCCATTTGTGCTTTATCTTGGGATCAACAATAAAATTCCCATTGATAGAAAGAAGCAAGTACATGTACAAAACAGGTGTAACTTTCTCTATCATGGAACTTGAGGATGAGGAGTTGAGCTCTTGATACCCTACTCTTGACAAGCCATGTATGATATACAACGCACCACATTTTTGTTTGACTTGAATAATCTACTCTGGCTGAGATTTGAGAAGCAAATAAGTAAACCATGAAGTAATCTCACCATCATTTCCACCCCCATAACTTAGAATTCTCTGCCCTTCCACAAAATACTGACTTACTACCCCTAGTGGGCACTGACTGGAGAAGGGTATACCAAACTTTGTTCCTACTTAAACTGGACAAATTCCACTGGGAAGGCTGAGTACTTATTGGAACTCACTTTTTCTCCCATGCTTTATCTCACTCTCTACCAACTTCCCAGACTCTTCCTTTGACACCACTTCCTCCTGTCTGACCCCACAGGGATATGATTGACCAGGTCACAGAGGTGATAAGCAAGATGAAAAATGACAAGGTAAGTCTGTGCAAGGGTGCCACCTGTGACTACTCAAGGTAGGACACCCTGGAAGGAAAGAAGAATGGATAGGATATCAATGAAGAAAGACAAGGTAAATGGTAGGCAGAGGTCTGAGTCACTTGGACTTTCACAGAATCTGCCTTTTAAAATATCACAATTTATCTGGTACCTATAAAATGTTATTTATCGTGGCTGGAAAGATAGCATGGTGATAAGGCATTTGCCTTGCATGCAGAAGGATGGTGGTTCAAAACCCGGCATCGCATATGGTCCACCAAGCCTTCCAGTAGAGATTTCTGAGGGTAGAGCCAGGAGTAAACCCTGAGCGCTACTGGGTGTGACACACACACATCAGAAAATGTTATCTATGAATTCAAGACCCCCAGATAAAAAAATAGATGGTACTAATGTTTAGTAAACCCTCTATTGTGTAAATATTCAATTAAACAAAGACTCAGAACTTTTGCACTTTATTAAAACCTAATCTGAGTATCACATTAATTTGTGTCTTTCCTGCTCATTATAGAGAACAAATTACAATGATGATTGGAAGTTACTGACCATGTTTATAGGACGCAATGACCTCTGTCATTCTTGCACTGAAGAGGTAGGTTCCACCCAGAAGAGTTTCCTTCCCAGAGTGCTGAAGTGGTACAACTAGATCTGTCTGGTGAACTCAAGATCCTGCTTAGGTCTTTCTTGCTATTAACTCTGAGTTAATTCCTGATAAAGCATTCACCTCTTCAAGTGGAGATCTTCAACAAGAGTTTGATGTGCTTCTTTTAACAAAGAATCCTATGCACTTATTAATAAGCTAAGAGGACTTTCCATTTAGCCTATATTTGCATCACCATACAATCCAGATCTTTTTCCAGTGTTGCTCTACCTCAGCCTTTCCACACTGATTCTGTGAGATCCTTAACATTGTTAGATATTTAAACGGATTAAGAAACAGGTAACTTCCAGTATTTGTACACAGTAGTCAAATTACTTCCCTATGTGTGTAGTACTTCTTCCCTGAAACCCCAAGAATCTCTTAAAGTGTAAAAAAGCACACGTGGGGCTCGGGAGATAGCATGGAAGGTAAGGTGTTTGCCTTTCATGCAAAAGGTCATCGGTTCGAATCCTGGTGCCCCATATGGTCCCCCGTGCCTGCCAGGAGCAATTTCTGAGCATGGAGTCAGGAGTAACCCCTGAGCACTGCCGGGTGTGACCCAAAAAAAAAAAAAAAAAAGCACACGTGCCCAACTACCTCCTCACACACACACCAGAAATTCTTTCCAAATTGTCCATAGTATCTGTTGATTTTCCCTAAGAGGGGGTTAGTAACACCAAGTAATATATTAGGGGCGGTTAAATTTGGATGCTGTGCTGCTCTTGGTGTTGTTTTCTGTGAAGCCCCAATCTGTCTTCTATAATTCCATCTGTGCTGGTAATGTGAGTTTCCTCTCTCTTCAGTTCAACTGAGTAGGAAAACATAGCTATTTCATGTTCAAATAATTACAATGAGAAATGCACCAAAATATGACCAAAACTTCTCTGAAATTGAGTCATCTAGAGCTGCCATATTCTGTTATTGAGAATGTGTGTCTCTAGCATTTTCTGTGATTCTAGATACACGTTTTATTGCTATTGAAGAAATAGTATCACCCTAAATATATGTTTTGAAAAGCTACTTCATAGTCACTATAACACATTGAGAAACTATTTTGTTGTTAATATGTATTCCTTGACAATAATTCTTGCTCTACAATAATACAAATATACATTGGTAATTCTTTTGTTAGCATGTCTCAGTTATAGAACACTTAGCTTCAATTGACTTTTATATTGCCTACTACAGGCCACTAGGTCTTTTTCTTTTTTAAAAAAAAAACTTCATTGATTGATTGATTGGTCTTTGGGTTGCAATCAGCGGTACTCAGGGGCCACTCCTGCTCTGCACTCAGAAATTGCTCCTGGTAGGCTGGGGGCCCATATGGCCTCCGGGAATCGAACTGGGTCCCTCCCAGGTTGGCCACTTGCAGGCAAATGACCCTCTGTTGTGCTATCTCTCTGATCCCAGACCACTAGATTTTTTTCTTAATTTTTATTTCTGTGTTGAACTCCACATTCACCCTTTTGGACATAAAGTCACCTTTTGCGGGGCCAGCGAGGTGGCGCTAGAGGTAAGGTGTTTGCCTGACAAGCGTTAGCCAAGGAAACACTGTGGTTCGATCCTCCAGTGTCCCATATAGTCCCCCCAAGCCAGTGGCAATTTCTGAGTGCTTAGCCAGGAATAACCTCATCATCATAACATCAAACGGCTGTGGCCCGAGAAACCAAAATAAAATAAAGTCACCTTTTGCAAAGCAAAATCAGTATCACCAGATTGAAATCTCCTGAAAATAAAATTCACCCCTTTGTACATCATTTTTTTGTTTTGTTTGGTTTTGGTTTTGGTTTTTGGTTCACACCTTGCAGCACTCCTGACTCTATGCTAGGAAATCGCTCCTGGCAGACTCAGGGGAACATATGGGATGCTGAGATTCAAACCACCGACCTTCTGCATAAAAGGCAAATGTCTTACCTCTATGCCATCTCTCTGGCCCCTGTACATCATTTTTCAAAAAACATCTTGCCTATTGAGTTCTATTCAGATTATCTTGTGACACAGTTGATGTTGAATAAAGTCAGAAAAATTACATTGTTGTAGTACTTCATCCTGTTGCCCAAGATGAATTTGTTCTGTTAAAGTTTGAATTATATTTTAAAGAGAAAACATAATTTGCCCCTAATGTCTTCATTTTCCCTCCTGATATCCTGCCTTCCACCTGACAGGCACATTTTTTACGTTTAGTTGTAGTTTGTTTCTTATGGTTCAAGTTTGGTTTTTATTCTGTGGTTCATATATAGAAATATACCACACCTCTACGCAGCCAATATGTTGAAGCTCCTGACTCCTACCCATTACCTTCTGGCCACTTCTATTTATGCTCATTTTGACTCCTTCCCTATCCTCAGTTCCATAACGTAGGGACAACAGTAATAGATATACCACAGATACCATAGTTAAGTGATAAGACTTTTAAGTGAGAAAGAAAGCTATCTTTCTTCTTCTGACTTCATGTAATATGATATCCTCCAGTTGCATGCAACTTGCAGTGATTTGTGTGATTTCATCTCTTTGCAGCTTTCTAATTTTCCATTGTGTGTATATACACATATATGTAGAATATATATACATACACACACACACACACATATATATATATATATATATATATATACACACAACCTTCATTATCCACTCGTCTGGTGATTGACATTTTGGTTGATTTCATATCCTAGCTATTGTTTTAAGTTCTGATATGAATAATGCACATATTTTACTTTGGATCAATATTTTAGTGTCCTTGGAGTAGGTAACAAGAGTGGAATTGTGAGGGTCATAAGGTCCTTATACTTAATTTTTAAGAACTTTAATCTATTGTCTTTTTTTGCCCATGCCCTTTAATCTATTCTTAAAAATGTTTCAAAATGGTTAACAAAGTTATCAATATTCTTATTCAAAGTTACTGATACACATTTTTGAAAATATCTCCATACTGTTTTCTGTTGGTGGAATTTGAACTTTTTTTTCTTTTTTTTCTTTGGGCCACACACAGTGACGCTCAGGGGTTACTCCTGGCTATGCGCTCAGAAGTCGCTCCTGGCTTGGGGAACCATATGGGAAACCGGGGGATCAAACTGCAGTCCATCCTAGGCAAGCGCAGGCAAGGCAGGCACCTTACCTCCAGCACCACCACCCAGCCCTGGAATTTGAGCTTTTTATTAATTGTTTCTGAGTTCACAAATAGCTCCCAGAAAATAAATTAGATCCCATTCTTCCGTCTCCCCTTTTGTCGAAGCCCTTGGTAATAATATTCAGAGTAAATAATCAACACAGACAAAAGATTAAGGGATCAAAGGTTCAGCAAAGAGAGTCTTTTGTCAGTCTTTAGCTAGTTCCAAAAAGCAAGATGAACCAGCCGTCAGTTCTGGCAAAAAAAAGCCCCATACGCCTTCCCAACAAGCTATTTTGTTCTTTCCTTAATCTCCCCCATCTTGAAGATCTCGATGGGACAACAGGCAAAAACAATACTACAAAAAATACACAACAGTTTTCCATTGGGGTGAAACAAAAAATATTACCAGCAACAGTGAGTGATAGTTCCTTTTTTATATTTTATTTTTGATCAAATTGGATTACATATCTTTCATAGTAATAATTTAGGTACATATTAACATTTAATCAGGAGAAATTCCACCACCTAAGTTGATCCCCCATTCTTAGTATTCATCCCTTACTTCCTGGACTGCTAATATAAGTGATCCCCTCTGTATCTAACTTGTTGTAGGATGGGTATCAATTCTGTTGTTGTTGGCTTTGGATTTGGTGAGTAAGTCTGATCATTTTTATTACTATTTATTGATCATAGAGTTATTTGGACTTGGTTCCCTCTGTTTTTTCCCTCTCAATATGAGGGCGGAGTAAGATGATTCCAGTTATGTGGTTCTGTTTTCAAAAAAAGAATAAAAAAAAGTAAAGAAATAGAATGGGGTAAAAAGGCCACAGGTCAAAAGTGGGCAGAGACCTTCTCAATGATCTAAACATCAGTTTTGAGAGAAGAAAGGGAAACAGGATGAGGATCACCACAACAATAAAAAAGAAAAATAAAACAAGAAATCCAATGACTACAACAGCACTAGATATATGCACCACACATTAATCATGCTTCTGAAAAAAAAGTCAAAACAGAGCACAAAAGAAAAATGAAACAGGAACGACAATAACAAAACCAAAAAAGGAAAAGCAAAAAAAAAAGACAAAACTAAAATTTGTGCTGGTTCTTTTTTTTTTCTTTCCTTCTGCATAGGCACAGTAAATATTGTGGAGATTAGAAAGGGAATTTCCTTGTCCTACGTGATACAGGGTTTCTCTGCCCTTGAAGAATGTTGTCATGGGATTAACTACAGACTCCATGTGTGTTCATTTACTCTCTTCTTGATCCTTCTGTAGTGTATGGGAGAAATCTGCTCCATCATGAATGATAAAATCAGACTTCTGTATCTGGAGATCTTGGTATCTGTACAGGTCAATGAATGGAGTGTAAGAAAATGTCCTTTTTTTTTACTGCTATAGAAGTTCAGCTCCTTCATTGTCGTTTTAATCAGTGTTCCATGGTCAGTGGTTCTGGTCGTTTTGCTAAACCTAAGAAGGAGCATAAAATGGCATCTATCATTATGCATCCAGGAGACCAGTTCAGTTGCAGTTGTCTCAGTCATACCTCTGGAGTTAGAGATTTTGGTTGTTGTACATATCATAGGTTGAACTCTGGACTAGGGCTTTTTTATTGGACCCAGGATATGTTCTGCCCTTTCTTGGTTGTCACCATCTGTCATCTGTAGATAGGGAACTTGGCTATTGTGCAGATCATAAGATGACAAGTTGTGTGATTTCATCTTATAGTTAGATGGTGAGGTAAGGAAACCTGCTCTTAGGTCCTGATGTTGCCATTATCTCATTGCTAGAATATCGTATCAGAACTGCATAATGTTGGCGTTAGAGCAGTATTAAGGATGTCCCGGGGGGGGGGGGTGGTTCCTGGAGCTGTTGTGAAGAGCTGTGTCATTTCTATGTCTGGAATCCAGGGATCAAAGTTGGTCAGTATTTGTATGATCTCCTATAGTCTTAAGTTGGGTCCACATGGTACATGCTTAAGTTAGGAGATGCCCCAGTATTGTAAAAAAATGTGAGTTCTTATCCCTAGTAGATAGCAGCTTGTTTTTCTACGTTAAATTTCCCCCTTTTAGTATGCCTTTGGAGGAAGAAATGGTGCTACATTTTATCGCTGGTGCACTTTGGGGTGGAAAGAGAAGATGGCAGGAATAAGACAAAAAATAAGGATATACACACACATATATAAAGAAAATGGAATTTTTAAAAAAATGAATTAAAATATAAAGGAACAAAGTGATGCAGGAGATGACCTCCCATTTGGGGTTTAGCAAGTTATGAAATAGTATTATATGGGTTTTAAGCTTATGACATGAGCATAGGGTTCCCCATTGTCTTTTGAGCTTTTATTGTGGGGTGTGGGATCCAGGGTGCATTTTCATCCCACATCCTGGTCTTCTTGAGATTGAGAAGAGATTTGCAGCAGAATGGTCTTGGGTAGAATTCTTGAGGTGGGGATTCTTTTGTATCTGAGTCTGATATCGAACAACAGCCCTCAAGAGAGGTGAGAAGGTGGGTCATACAGCATATGTCAACAGGGGTGTTAGTTTTAGTTTCTTGCCTGGGACGAGGTGTGTGTCTAGGTGTGTGTCCCTTCGCTTGGGTGCTGGGTAGTGGCTTATTGAGTAGGAGGTTGGTCTTGACACCTAATGGGTTAAGAACTGAGGGTAAAGAGCTTTAATAAGGTGGATAAGGTGGGAACTCAATGAGGTTGGGATTGGGGGTGAAGGGGTAGTCGAATTTCTGAAAGGGGAGAAACGGGTAGTTTATGGGAGGGGCTATACACACTATAGGCATGGGTTATTTGCGTTTTAGGTTTGACTCTCATGGAGGAGTCTTATCTCTGTGTGTTCATGCCCACATACAAACATACAATAGTTAGCTTATGTATAATTTAATTAAAAAAGCCAGGGAGAACCAGAAATAAGAGAATAGAGAAATAGGTGAATATAGTACAAATAAGGTACAGAAACTAATAGATCAACTAAAAGAGATTGGGCTGGTGTGTCGAAGTTGGGAGTTTTACTTGATTTCTAGGGAATTTCATTAGTGATGGGTTTGGACTGCCCTGGATGAGGGCTTCAGGATAAGGTGATGATGGGAGCAATTTTGAATACACAAAGGTTTCATGTCTAGAGTGCTAACCAATGCATTAGTGAGGTCTGTCTATGCAGGTGGTTATCCTATGTAGTATTGTCTTCAGCACCTTATGTATCGAATTCCCTTTCCTAGAAGGTAAGTAATAGTGTGATTTTTATTTGACATGGATAGAACTGATGTTGAAGAGGGAGGAGGAAAAGGTAGAAGAAGAAACGGGGAGAAAGAAGTAGTAAGATGAGAGGAGAGAAAAAGGAAATGTTGGTTTGCATAATCATGTTCGATGAGTATGTCCCATAATGTATGTCTGTGGTAACTGGTGCCTGCTTCAGTGGTCTGGTTGTCGCATGCTTCAGGTTCTAGTAGAGGGCATAATCCAGAGATAAAGGGTGTGTTAAAGTGTTTTCTTCAGACATTTTCACAATGCAGACTGGGTATGGTCTCTAGTGTGATTGGGCTCCAAGGTGTTATCTTAGGTTATACATTCTTTTTATCCAAGGACCCCTGTGGACTGAAAAACTGAGAGGTTATTTGAAATATAGTAAGATTAAGTCATTGAATTTGAAGGTCATGGAATGCTTCCACTGGAATCACTGGTTTCCCATCATACTCTTGACCTCTAGTCCTGTATAAGATCTCTAAGACATTATTATGGGATTTTGTAGTAAAGGTTGCTTACATACCTGCTCTATGCTGATGTTTCTGCTATTGCTTGTTTCTTTATGGTATGATGTGTAGTCAGGGCTTTGTGTTTCTCGTCTTCCATTTGTTTTTGACACTACTCACCAGGAAATGTTGATAATTAACATGTTTGAAGTTTCTACCCTGTTAAACTATTGTACTTGTTCATGACATGTTACGTGTATGTATATATATACATATATATGAGGTGTATATTCTTCGATCTTCAGAATGATGCTATCATTATGTGTTTATCTTTCATCTTCTGGCTTACCTCATTAACATATTTTCTAGGTCCATCCATGTTGCTGCAAAGTCCATGATTGTATCATTTCTAACTGATATGTAGTATTTCATTGTGTATAGATACCACATATTCATTATCCAATCTAGTATTCTTGGGCATTGTGGTTGGTTCCAGATATTGGCTATTGTACTGAGTACTGCTATGAATAGTGGAGTGCACACGTACTTTGAGATGAATATCCTTCTGACTTGAGGATAGATATCCTGTAGAGCAATTTCTGGGTCATATGGCTGCTCGATTCTCAGTTTACTAAACACTCTCCAGACTATTTTCCACAGTGGTTGTACTAGAGGGCATTCCCACCAGCAGTGGATGAGAGTTCCTTTCATACTGCATCCACGCCAACATAGGTTTTCCTTGTTATTTTTGATGTGGGCCATCCTCACTGGTGTAACGTGGTACCTCATTGTTGTCCTGATTTGGATTTCCCTAATGATGAGTGAAGGTGAGCATGTTTTCATATATCTGTTGGCCATCTTTCGTTCTTCCTCCAAGAAGTGTCTATACATTTCTTTTCCCCATTTTTCTATGGCTTTATTAGATTTTGGGGGTCTCAGTTTTCTGAGTGCTTTGTATATTCAGCCCTTTATCTGATGTGTTGAGTGCAAAGATTTTTTCCATTTCATTATGTTTTCTAGCATTCAGTAGGGTTACTTTCACCATGCAGAAACTTTTTAGTTTGTTGTAGTCCACTTGTTTAGGTTTGAAGCTAAGGTTCTTGACATTGGGGTTCTATCCTCGAAGACTTTTTTAATATATAGCTCTTCTAGTGTTCTGCCTATATTTTTACTCAATAAACTTTATAGATTCAGGTCTGATTTCAAGATCTTTAATTCATTTTGAGTTAATTTTTGTATAGAGAGTAAGGAATGGGTCAATTTTCAGGTTCTTTCAAGTGGATTTCCAGTTGTACCAACACCTTGTGTTGAAGAGACTTTCTTTGTTCCATTTCAAGTTCTTGGTTCTCTTGTCAAATATTACTTGATGATAGCACAGCAGCGTTTGCCTTGCAAGCAGCCGATCCAGGACCAAAGGTGGTTGGTTTGAATCCCGGTGTCCCATATGGTCCCCCGTGCCTGCCAGGAGCTATTTCTGAGCAGACATCCAGGAGTATCCTGGGTGTGACCCAAAAACCAAAAAAAAGAAAAAATATTACTTGGCTGTATATCTGGGGATTTATCTCTGGAAATTCTGTTCTAACCCACTAGTCTGTGGCTCTGTCGTTCCAGTACTATGCTCTTTTAATCACTATGGCTTTATAGAATACCTTCAGGCTAGGCACCAATATGCCACCCAGCTTCTTGTTTTTCAGAATGTATTTGGTTATCCTGGGTTTTGTGATTCCAGATGAATTTTATGATTGATTGATCTAAGTCTTCAAAGAATAATGTCTGAATTTGAATAGGGATTGCATTAAATATATATAGAAGTTTAGGTAGAATAGTCATTTTGACTATGTTGATTCTATCTACCCATGAACATGGGATAGTCTTCCATTTCCTTAGATCTTCAATTTCTTTCTCGGGTGTTTTTTAAGTTTTCCTTGTAAAGGTCCTTTACTTCTCTTCTAAGTTTGATTCCTAGGTACTTGATCGATTTTGAAACACTTTAAATGGGATTGTTTCCTTATTCTCTTTCTCCTCTGCTTCGTTGTTTGTATAGAGAAACGCTACTGTCTTTTGCATATTGACTGTGTAGCCAGCCACTCTGCTATATTGGTTAATTGTATCTAGGAGTTTTACTGTGGACTCTTTAGGGTTTTCGATGTATATCATATCATCTGCTAAAAGAGATAGTTTGAATTCTTCTTTTCTTATTTGGAGTCCTTTGATGCCCTTCTCTTATCTGATTGCTATTGCTAAGACTTCTAAGATAATGTTGAATGAGTGGAGAGAGTGATCAGCCTTGCCTAGTTCCTGATTTAGTGGGAATGCTTTCAGTTTTTTGTCATTTAGGATAATGTTGGCTGTGGACTTTTCATAGATAGCTGCAACTATCTTGAGAAAGCTTCCTTCCAGACCTATTTTGCTGAGCGTTTTCAACATGAATGGATGATGGATTTTGTCAAATGTCTTCTCCGCATCAATTGATATAATCATATGGTTTTGTCTTTCTTATTGTTGATGTGGTGTATAATTTTGATTGATTTGCATATGTTGAACCATCCTTGAATTCCTGGTATGAAGCCCAGTTGGTCATAGTGTATAATCTTTTTGATGTAGTGCTGGACTCGGTTTGCTAAGATTTTGTTGAGGATATTTGCATCTATGTTCATTAGTGAAATTGGTCTGTAGTTTTCTTCCTTGGCAGTGTCTTTGCCATCTTTGGGAATGAGTGTGATATTAGCCTCATAAAAGAAGTTAGGAAGGATTCCTATCTTTTCAATTGTTTGGAAGTGCCTGTGGATCAATGGTAGTAATTCTTCTCGGAATGTTTGATAGCATTCCCCTGTAAATCCATTTGGATCTGAACTTGTGTTCTTAGGGAGTTTCTTAATACTGATTCAATTTCCTTGGCTGTGATTGGCCTGTTTAAGTTTTCCACATCCTTCCTTGTCCAGTGTTGGAAGATGATATTTTTCCATGAATCTTAGATTTCTTCTGAATTCTCTAGCCTAACTGAGTATAGTTGCTCATAATAAGACCTCATGATGTGTTGTATTTCTCGGGGTTCTGTTGTAATTTCTCCCCTATCATTTATGATCCTACTTACTTGGGTGTTTTCCCTCTTTTTTTGGTGAGTCTTGTCAGTGGCTTGTCTATCTTGTTTATTCTTTGGATAAACCAACTCCTGGTCTCTTTAATTTTCTGTATTGTTTCCTTAGTTTCTAAGTTGTTTATTTCTGCTCTGATTATTTGTTGTCTTCTGGATGAGTTTGAGTTTCTTTGCTGTTGTACAGTTCCTTAAGGTGACCCTTTAGAATACTGATTTTTGTCATTTTCCTCTTTCTTAACGTAAGCCTTGTATTGCTATGAGTTTCCCCCTGAGTACTGCCTTTGCTGTATCTCACAGATTTTTACAAGTTGTCTCTTCATTATCGTTTGTCTCAAGGAATCTTTTTATTTCTTCCTTGAGTTCCTTTTTAATCCAGCTATTGTTGATCAACATGTTCTCTAATCTCCAGGTGTTAGATTTTCTCTATTGTTGCTTTTTACAGTCCATTTTGACCTCTGTTGCATAGTGATCTGATAGGGTACGTCAGATGATCCTTACATTGTTTTTATTTTATCCAATTTAGATTTATATCTCAAGACATGGTCTATACTGGAGAAGGTTCCATGTGGGCTTGAGAAGAATATGTATTCTGATTTCTGGGGGTGAGGGCCCTATATAAGTCTATTAGCCCTAGATCTCCCAATTTGTAGTTTAGGAGTCTTACTTCTTTGCCTGTTTTCTGTTTGGTAGACCTATCCAGTGGTGATAGTGGAGTATTGAAATCTCCTACTACTATCACTTTCTCTCCCATGTGTTTCTCCAGGTTTGCAAGCAATTTCCTTACATATTTTGCTGGTTCTGTATTAGGTGCATAATTTTAACCAGGCTTAGTACTTCTTGATCTAGTGTTCCCCTGATCAGTATGTAGTGACCCTCTGTCTTTGATCACTTTCCTGAGGTTAAATGCAATTTGTTCTGCTATAAGAATGACAGTCCCTGACTTTTTTTGTTTTCCATTGGACTGAATAATTTCCATCCTTTTACTCTAAGCCTGTATCTATCCTGTACTTCTAGGTTTGTTTCTTGCAAGCAGCAGAAATCCGATTTATGTTTTCTAATCCAGCTCTCTATTATGTGTCTTTTAGGGGGAGATTTTAGTCCATTGACATTCAGGGAGATTATTTGACAGAGAGTATTTTTTTACAGTTTTGTTCTGTAGGGTGGTTTCTGTTACAAACTGGGGTTTGGATTGTGTAATTTGTCTCTCAGTAGATAATTTAGATTCGGTTTTGCTTGTGCAAATAATGCAAGTTCGTTTTTGTTTGAGAATGTTTTTAGTCTTCCCTCCCATATGAATGAAAGTTTTGATGAGTAGTGTACTCTTGGTTGGAAATTTCTGGCATTCAGTCATTTAAATATGTCATTCCACTGTCGTCTTGATTGAAGTATTTTATATGAGAGATCTGGTTTGATTCTATTGTTCATTCCTTTGTATGTGAGGGTTTTTACTCCCTTTTTGCTTTAAGTAGTTCACCTTTCTCTTTGTTTCTTGCCATTTGAATTACTATGTGTCTTGGGCTTGTTTTGTTAGGGGTCTATTTTGTTGGGGACTCTTTTCACCTCCTATATGTGCTCAAATGCCTCTTTACAGAGGGTGCAAATATTTTCCACTATTATTTCATTGACTACTTGCTCTTCTCCTTTCCCTATTTATTCTCCTTCTGATGTGCCTACAATTCTTAGATTATTTCTTTTATCTTTGTTCATAAAATACTGGACTTTCTCTTCCAATGCTTTACCTTTTATTTCTTTGTTTGTTGGCTTCTTTGCTGTCTTTTGTTTTCAGTTTATCTTTGAATTCTTCTATGTGATTCTTGAGCTGTGCGATTCTGATCTACTGTGTTTCTACAGTTTTACATATTTCCTTTAATTTTATTTGCATGGAGTTTCTCATGTTTTGTAACAATTCTTTATGTTGGTTGATTTGTTCATCCATGGATGTCTTGTATTCACTGGCTAGTGTTTCTTTCATTTCCTTTACCATGGCTCTCATTTCTTTCCTCATGACTGCTTTAAGATCCTCTGTTGGTTCTGTCATTTAGGAGGACTTGGAAATTTATTACGTTTCCTACCCATATCCACTGAGTTCAAGGTCTTCCTTAGTTTACCCATATCTCTTTGCATATATTGGAGTGGCTTGGGAGTGCAGTGCCTTCTGAATTCAGACTACTTTTGCAACCTGTGTCTTGGGGCTGGGTCCCCTCTCTGGAATGCTGCTCCTGGTGGGTATGTTTCTGACACTTGGCCCTTCCCATGCCCTACAGTCAAACCTGTCAATGCCCCCATTCCTGTCATACAGTGCAGCTTTGCTCCTGGCCACAGTGGCAGAGGGCGCAGTTGAGCCTAGATTACTCACCAGCCCCCACCTGGAAGTCAGCCTGCTTCCTTCTTGTCCCTATAGTCACTGTTTCTCCTGGATCTCTGTCCCCCTGGGCTGCCTATGCCACGTTGGCAAGTTGGCAACAGTCCGCAAGCTTCCTCTGACCTCTCTCTCCGGACTCAGGGTCCTCCTGAGATACCTGTTTTGATGACACTCCAGAGGCCCACATGTGCCCTTTCCAGCACCTCCTTCCAAACTCACCACTTCCCTGTGGCTGGTTGCTCCCTGCTGTCCTGGCTCATGGCCCGCATGTATCTTCCCCCATCGCCTCTTCCAACCTCACTGCTTCTCCGGGGCTGCTCCCTGCTGCCCTGGCTCTGTGGCCCAAATGTGGCTTCTCCCAATGCCTCTTCCAACTTTACCGCTTACCCGGGGCTGAGAGTACCTTTTTTATCACCACCTTGCCAAAACAAATTTTCTGTTGTTTTTATATTCACCATTTCTACTAGTATGAAATGAAACGATATCTTATTCTCAATTTGTATTAAATTTTCTTGTCATAGCAGCTGATGAGCACGTTCTCATGGTGTGTACTCTAAAATCCTCATGGGTACACCTTCTGGGTACTGTGTTCTTAAAAGAAGTATCTGTTTATTTTCTAACTTCATTATACAGTGTTTTAGTTTTTTTTGTTAAGCATTTTGTGGATATTTTATGTCTTAGATATCGACTCTTTATCTGATATATTGATTTCTTTTTTGTTTCTGTTGCTTTGCCAATGGAATCATGTCACTGAAAAGCACCATTATAGTACAAGTGATAAAATGGTCTAATGTTTTCGTCAATATACTTTATAGAGTCTGGTCTGTCTGAAGGTCTTTTTTATCTATTTTGAATTTTTCTTTGTGTTTGCTGTAAGCTATGGGTCCATTTTCTTTTTAACTTTTACATATGGTTCTCCAGTTTTAACCAACACCACTTGTCACTCTATTTTTATTTCACTTTATGTGCCCATAAAGTAAAGAAAACAACCCAGACAAGAAAGTAGTGAGCATATATCTAAATGATTGTATTTAGGGTACTAGATGTTGAGCCTGGAAAAGAGGTGATTTTTGATTTTGGGGTGTAACATTTTAACTTTGGATTTCAGTGTATAGCTTGATATTCTTACACATTATGTTCTTTGTTTTAATGGGAATAGTGGTTTCTTAGTAATAAATGGAATTGTTTTAGTCATAGGCTGCAATATCAAGGTAAGTATGACTAGACCCAGGGAGACAGCTGATTCCTGGAACTAGGCTGTAAATCACAAAGGACATTCCAAGGAATGCAAGGATGTCTTGTTTTACATCAGATACCTTGAAGGGAGAAAAAAACCAACCAATCTTAAATTCCAACAAGGGAACACCTTGACTCTCGCAGAGGAGATCCCCTCAGAGGACAGATGGCCCTTGAAGATTAGGGAGAAATAATTGCACACAGTAACTCAAAAGGAATAACAAATAGATATAGATAGAATAACACATAGGTATAGAATAAGGGTAAAATCTAGTTTAATGCTATTCTCACTTCTGTTTCTGGCTTGCTTGATATAATGAACAAGTCTCCCTTTCCCTAATCACTCCAGTCACTGCACTGTCAAGAGAGTGGTTTCTCCAACCTGTAGATTGGGAAATCACCTGAAGAGTTTAACCTGTATCTCTGCATGCCATTAGTCTGGGAGTTGGGGTAAAATGATATCATGACGGAGCTGAGCAAACAGGTTCTCCACCCTTTAGATTAGGCGACCACCTGAAGGGTTCAGCCTATATCTCTGCATGGCATCAGTCTAGGAGTTGGGGTAAATGATGTCATGAATGGGCTGAATAGATAGAAAAGTGCGCCTTTCCTGTAAAAAATCATTGGATGATTCAAATCATATAATCCTATGATATTCCGTGACCAGTATGCTCATTATATGAATTCCTTTAAATGTTTGTAAATTTGGACACTTGGGGTCTCACTACGGACTGAAAATTCCTGCTGCATTAGGAGGACTGTTAGTGGACCCAGAACGCCCTGTAGTTGAATTAAACCTACATATGATTGCATCCTCCAAGGTTTGTGTCTCCTCAATTGAGGAGGTTTTCCTCAGGCCTTGGACATACCTGATTCCTGGAACACCTTCTTGGGCTTGCTCAGGCATCTCCAACCACAGACCCCAATCAGGGTCCAGGCCAATTTTGGTCAGCTTTAACACTAGATTCTAACTAATTAGTCACAAAGTCTATCTTTATTTCAGAACTATGACGTTTTGATTACTAGAGTTTTGTATAATAATTTCACTCTAGAATGGCACATTGCAATTTCTTTTCAGTATGACGTTGGTTGTCTGGGTTGTTTTATGAACGTGTTGTCACATTTTTCTGACTGTTCTAAGTTTTCGAAAAATGTCATCTGAACTCAGATGGCTTTAAAATATGCATTTATAATTTAGTAGGATGGTTATTTTGACATGAATTCCTTCAATCCGTGAGCATAGAATATTTTATTTCGTTAGGTATTCTATTTTTTACCTGGCAATGTTTTGAAGATATAGGTCACACATTTTTGTTCAATTTATTCTTAGGTACTTGATTTGTTGTGACACGATTCTGACTGGAGTAGACTTTTGACCACCTTATTTTCAAGTTTATTATTTTCACTTAGCAATGCCAGTTTTATGTGTGTTGATTTTGTAGTCTGTTAGTTTGCTGTATGTGCCTATTAGTAGTCTCATAAAATGTCTTCTCTGTATATTACCATGTCATCAGCAAACAGTGATAATTTGGTTTATTGTCTGATTTGAACTTGTTGATATCTTCATTTTGCTTGATTACTGTTGATTATTGTTGCATGCATTTATTGAATAAAGTGGAGACACTGGATGTCATTGCATTTTACCTTATTTCTGAGGGAGTTTTTACAGTATTTCACCATAAAGAAAGATATTAACTGTAAAGTGAACCTAGGTAAAAGGCTAGCAAAGGCCCTTCCCACAACTTCCTGTTTTCTTAACCTTTTTTCTGTAAAAACACGCCTGGAATTACAGGTCCTTCCCCAACCCTGTTGGCTTGGGGTTCTGGTTTTTAGAGAGTGTTGATCAGAGAGAAGACGCCTGCAATAGAAAGCACAGTGAAAAAAACATGGCTTAGGAGCACAGGTCAGGGAAAGCTCAGCAAAGAAAGCAGATTGCAGAGAGACTTATGGCAGAGAAAAGCCAAAAGGCATAAAGAGAGTTAACTCCAAAGAATATCTTTTCTGACTGCTGCATATTATTTTTCTGCCACTACCCTTCTTCATCAGTTCTGTAGGCCTAAGGGGTTAGAAACACAGTGCCTGTGGAGGCCTCACCCATCTCATGGAACTTTATATTTCATATTTTAATACTGTAGAGGTCAAGTTCAAATTCTTTTGCATCTTCTTGGCCATCTGTTGAATCTTTGGAGCTTCAGCCTCCCTAGTTAAATCACAAATACTAATGCTTTGAGGGATTACTTTGAGATACTTTGCCAATTTCATGTTATAAGTCTGCTTTTTAACTAAAATATTAAATTTGGTATTATATATTTGCTATTCCTTTTCTCTCTAGTTTTTGTCCTCCACTCTTTATATAATTGTCATTCCTTTTCCGTCCAATAAAATTTTGATTACCCTTTATTCTTGTCCAGCAGTTTATAGAGAATCTATACATGTCTATTCCTATTCCCACACATGGAATTTATATTTACAATTTTAATCAACAAATAACTATATTTATTATAGACAGCCATTATTTTCTTTAGGAAGGTTCCAATCACCCCTACTTTGTTTTCTTCATGACTGAATTTATTAGAAATTTTGACCATATCTAAAACTTTCAACGCATCAATTGACATGGTAATATGTTTTTTATTTATTAATATGATATTAATGGATTTTCATATGTTAAGCCATCTTTGTATGCCTGGAAAGAATCACATTTGAAGAATCACATTTGACCATGATGTATGATTTTTCTATTAATAGATTTGTTTTGCTGAGACTTTTTTATGAGGCTTTTTGTGCTAATGTACATCAAAGAAATTGGACTATATATTTTAGTGTATATTTATCTGTTTTATGTATTAGAGTAACATCTATTTTGTAGGAGCTATTTTAAAGATTCTTTGGTCAGGTTTGGAGTGATAGTACAGTGATACTGTGAGATGAGTATTTGTTTCCCTTGCACAAAGCTGACATAGATTTGATCCCTTGCATCCCATTGGTCACCTGAGCACAGCCAGGAATAATTCCTGAGTACAGAGCCACCAGTAACCCCAGAAAACAGTTAAATATAGCTAGCCCCCAAACAAGCTTCTAAAAAAGACTTTTTGGTCTTCAGTATTTTGGAAGAGATTAAAAAGTAAAGCTGTTAAGTCTTTGAAGGTTTGATAAGACTCGCTGGTGCTCCCATTCAGCCCCAAATTAAGGAAGATTATAATTATTGCTTTAATTTATTATTTACCTGTTTAAATTTTTCTATTTCTTCCTTGCACAGTTTTGGAGAATGCATTATTCTCAGAATCTTTCCAGATTTTCGAAGTATCCAGCTTAAAACTTGTTTCTAGAATCTCTTGTGATACCTTGAATTTCTGATGATTCTCCTGAAATTTCTCCTCTCTCATTTGTGATTTGAGTTATTTGAGTATTTTCTCCATTTATTATCAAAAATCAAGCCAGAGATTTGCCCTACAGCCTGCTGTCCTGGGCTCACAGTAATCAGAGTCTTGGGTTTTCATGAGATAATGAAAAGATGACCAGTAGGCTTTAAGGTTGTTGGGGGAAGTGATTATCATGCATGTCTGCCTTTTCCCTGGGTCACTCTGCTTTGTTGTTTGCTACTGAAGGATTCTTCATTAGATATAGTTGAAGAATGGACTCTATTTTTCCCAAAAGATTTTAATACGTATTAGTCTTCCTTCATGAGAAAGAACCTTCTTGGGTGTAGAGAAGCAGTGACATTGCTGTGACAACACTACATTTATATCTGCTTCACTTATTTCAGTTGGTAATTGGTTCCAGGCACTGGAGACTATGTAGAAAATTTGTTCATGGGAATGACAGGGCTATGAATATTCGCATTGCAGCAACTTTTGGAGGTTTATCCCACACTAAACTTTTTAGTGTACCAGAGATATCAGGGCAATTCACTAAACAGTACCTAGTATAGTTGCTAAGAATGAGTCTCGAATTTTCCATAATTCCTTTCAGAGGAAAGAGTGTTTTTCTGAGGAATTAGAGGCATGGCAATCTGGGGGCATATATGAAAATGGGACCCCCAATGCAAGTAGGAGTTTCAGTGTGACTCACTTTGACTGAAATGTAGGAACTAAAGACCTAAATTAGACAACTTGGTCTGCAAGCCTTGG
>PVKC010013543.1:0-22892 GCA_004027635.1 Crocidura indochinensis | reverse complement strand
TCTTTCTCTTTCTTTTCTTTGTGGGGGATTTGGCACACACACACACACACACACACACACACACACACACACACACACAGAAGAAGAAGAAAGAGAATAAAAAAGAGAAAAAAAGTAGGCTATTACTTTTTCATATATATAACTGAATTATTTGACAGGTTCTGTAAACATGAAAATCATTAAAATATGATGATTTGTATGCATTATTAGCTTATTAAAATACTATTTCTCATTTCTCCTATTTCGTTAAAGTACTGTGCATATATTAAATACATATTCTTTTGTTTTTTTATATATTCTTTTATTTTTTATTTTATTTTTTATCCTGGTGGTGATTAGGGAATCAGGTGGTATGGAGGTGGGGGTAGGGGGTATGGGGGTGTGCACCAGCCTGTGCTCCAGTCCTTTAATTTATTTACTTTTTGGTTTTGGGGCCATATCTGGAAGTGCCTAGGGGGTTAGTCATGACTTTTATTTTTTATTGTTTTTTTTATTTAATATATTCTTTTATTTTATTTAGGCTATGTCTGGCAGTGCTCAGGGATCACACCTGGCTCACTTGGGGACCATATGGGGCACTGGTGATGGAACTCAGTTAAGCCATGTGCAAGGCAAATGGACCGTCTGCTATACTGTCTTTATTTTGCATGAAGCAGATTTAAAAATTGTATTCATGAAGAGTTCTAAAGGAAAGAAGTATCTGAAAGATTTTGTATTCAATAACTCTTTCCCATTAGATATACTAGATAGGTTTCTTTTATCGATATCTATAATACAAAGGATTCATTTTTTTTGCAAAGATTTGAGAAGGACCAAGATGTAAATTAAGAGTATAAAAATAGGGGCCGGGAGGTGGCGCTAGAGGCAAAGTGCCTGCCTTGCCTGCGCTAACCTAGGACGGACAGCGGTTCGATCCCCCGGTTCCCCATATGGTCCCCCGTGCCTGCCAGGAGCGACTTCTGAGCGAATAGCCAGGAGTAACCCCTGAGCATCACCGGGTGTGGCCCAAAAACCAAAAAAAAAAAAAAAAAAAAAAAAAAAAAAAAAAAAAAAGAGTATAAAAATAGAATCAAATTATGTCCAATTTAAGGACCAAAATATATCCACAATTAAAATGAGGGATTTCCACAACACTGGTATTTAGAAATCTTAGTGATTAATATTATTAATAATAACTACAGCAAGAACAATTGCTATCAAGTCACTTTACTACCCACCAAAGATGAACATAATGCTTCTTATGAATTCTGTGTCTAATTTAATACAATCACACTCACTCCAGAATTTCCCATGTTAAGATGAAGGTGCAGCCGTACTGTGCAATGCACTGTCCCATTTCCTCCATGAGGTAGTAAATTCCTTGAGACCAAACATTCTACCCATTGCTTAGTCTCATCCTTCTGGGCTCATGCTGGCAGCAAGGAATCTGCAAAGAATTTATTTTTTGTTTTGGGGCCACAACTGGTGGTACTCAGGGGTTACTCCTGGCTCTGTGCTCAAAAATTACTCCTGATGGGCTCAGGAGACCATATGAGATGCCAGGGATTAAACTTGGGTCGGCCATGTATAAGGCAAAAGCCTTACCCACTGTATTATCATTCTGGCCCTGAAACCTGAAATTCTTTCCAGAGAGGTGACTCTCTGTGGTAAAGTATAGGGGACAGTCTGCACTATCTATGGGTGGCTGCATAGCATCAAACACTTTCAAAACTCAATTGCTGGGCAAAGAATGGTTGGTGAGGCTCATAGTTTGATAGTTAAGATGCTTTCAATTTTATCAGCAAAGTTTCCCAAAGGCAGAAAAGAACTGGGCCAGGGCAGGGAACCCTAAGTGATAGAGCAGAAGAGAGATGGGGTCAAAGAGATAGAACAGTGGTAGGAATTTGCCTTGCATGAGGCCAACCCAGGACTGAAAGTATTTCGATTCCTGGCATCCCATATGGTCCCCCAAGCCTGCCAAAGTAATTTCTGAGCACAGAGCCAAAAGTAACACCTGAGCACCACTGGGTGTAAAGCCCCTCCCCCCCAGAAAAAGAAAGATATGGGGCAGAAACAGTGTCCCCATCCCCCTGCAGCTAGCTAGCTACCTTGCTGTACTGATGTATATAGCAAGGCAAGCTTTTCATTCAGAAATTCTGTGCATGTAGTTCTCTGTTCAGATCAGCATGGAAGGCGCTTATTTCTCCCGGGGATGCAAAGAACTCAGAGAGAGACGTCTTAAACTCCTGCTCCACACTGACCCAAGGAAATCTAGGCTCGATGGGTGTCTCCAAAAGCACTTTGGAGACACACATTTTTTTAAATTGCCTAACTGGAATAGATTTCTTATTATTCATACCTTCCCAGAGAATAATGATTTTATAAGACCAAATTGCAGGAAAAACAGTAAGCCATTAATGAGGCTTCGTTAACCTCTGATAGCCAGCATTTTATTGCAGTATAGATGCATTTAATTATACCTTGCATGGGGTGAATTGTGCTGGCCCAGTAGTCTTTGATGAAAGCCCTAATCCCAACTACGAGGAGGGACTTTAAAGAGGAAGTTAAATTTAAATGAGATCGTACTTTCCCAAAAAAGACAAAGAGATGGCCAAAAGGCTTATGAAGAAGTGCTTATCATCACTCATGATAGGAAAAAATCCATCAGGATAGCATTGAGATAGTGTCCAAAGCAGTTAGGAGTGGCACACATTAGAAAGTCTGGAAAGTTGATGTTGGCATGACTGTGGTGAGAAAGGATCTCTCGTCCACTGCTGGTGGGAATGTTGTCCAGTTTAACCTCTATGTAAGCAATATGGAGATTTATCCCCTGCAAATAAGAATAGAAATATCATACAACCCAGTGATTTCCACTTCATGGCATTGACCCTCAAAGCATAAAACCAAGAATCCCAAAGGATATATGTACACCTGTGTTCACCACTACATTCAGTACAATACCCAAAAATACAAACTACAGATAAATGGACTGAGGTGTGGTATTAATACAGCATAGAATACTATGCAGCTCTAAGAAAGAACAAAATCACACAATATGAGGAGATATAAACGGTACTAAAGGAGATCTTTCTGAGTGAAATCAGGTAGGAGCAAAGGGATCAATGCAGAATGATCTCCCTTATATGTGAGACTTAAAGATATGCAGCAAGGGAGCAACAAAGGGCCAACGGCAGTACAATGAGAGATCTCATGCAAAATATTGAGGGTGTATGCAGAGGGGGCTGTGGAGGGTTTAGTGGATGCTCAGGGAAGGTGGGTGGGTACTTTGTGAGGGATATGATGTTAGAATTACATATAAGAGAAAACATTATTTATACCACTATAAATGACAGCACCTTAATGAAAAAGAGAAATATAAAAAATGCTATCAATTACAGGAACACTTACTACGAAAGTAGGTGGTTAATGTCACACCTGAATTGTTTAGCACAAAAAAATGGATCATAACTGTAGGCAAAAAGGTATAATAAACAGTATTGCAAATTTCTATACCTCAAGAATGGAAAAATATATATTCAATGAGGGTGTATGGGTAGGTTACTGAGTTTAGAAAAAGAGTTTAGGACACAGGTACACAGAGAGGGAAGATCTCATGATACTACAAGGGAAGACTGGTTTCTACAGGTCATCTACCTATCAGGGCCTTGATCTTGGACTTACAGCTTCCAGGACTATGAGAGAACAACTCTATGATCTTCAGGTCAGCTGGCCTATGGTACTTTGTTAAAGCAGACCTAGCAAACGAATATACATGTCTAAACACATGCCTGCAATACTGTCATGGAATTACAGGTTGAAGATAGTCAACTATTATTAGGATTAACAAACACATTTACATACTAGAAAGTGCTGAATGTCTCTTCAAATAGGAATTTGTTCAAGGCAAAGCTCAAAGCTCTATAAATGCCTAAGCAGACTCATTTTAAGCAAACAAGCAAACAAAACAAGTTGAACCCTGAGTAATTTGAAGCAAAGTTTAGAATTTAATAATATACAGAATTTACTCGCATTTCAATTTTCTTTTTTTTTATTTTCATTTTTTATTTTTTTTTTTTTGGTTTTTTTTTTTTTTTTTGGGTCACACCCTGCAGTGCTCAGGGGTTACTCCTGGCTCCATGCTCAGAAATTGCTCCTGGCAGGCACGGGGGACCATATGGGGCACCGGGATTCGAACTGATGACCTTTTGCATGAAAGGCAAACGCCTTACCTCCATGCTATCTCCCGGGCCCCGCATTTCAATTTTCATATTTCACATAAATGCATGTAACTCTGCAAGCCAATATTTTGCAAACAACAAATTATGAAATGCTGCATGGTTAAAAAAAAAACTCTCAAAGGGCAAGAAAGGCCAGTGAATTTTTATGTAACAGAGAAAAAGATTCACTGATAGGGTTTCAGATTTCACTTGCAACTAACCCTTATGACCGTCAACAAGGGCAGGAGAGATAGCACAGCGGTAGGGTGTTTGCCTTGCACATAGCTGATTCAGGACGAACGGTGGTTCGAATCCCAGCATCCCATATGGTCTCCTGTATCTGCCAGGAGCAATTTATGAGCACAGAGCCAGGAGTAACCGCTGAGCACCGCCATGTATGACCCCAAAACAAAACAAACAAACAAATAAACAAGCAAGACTCTCAACACATCAAGTTCTGGTATATAGTATTAAAAAATATTAAAATTATTCTAGGGTCCGGTGAGATAGCATGGAGGTAAGGCTTTGCCTTTCATGCAGAAGGGCGTTGGTTCGAATCCCGTCATCCCATATGGTCCCCTGTGCCTGCCAGGGGCGATTTCTGAGCATGGAACCAGGAGTAACGCCTTAGTGACCCAAAAACCAAAAGAAAAAAAAATTAAAATTATTCTAATAGGCTATTAAAATATTCTCTTTCCAATTACATATTAGTGATAGGCTTGACTGTCTTCACATACATCAAATAAAGCAACTTATTACAAAGATAGTTACATATATAAAAATTCAGCTTTGTTCTTTGAACCCAATCTTTGACCCCAAAAAAGTTAATTTTAAAATGCCATTCTCCTTATTTTGTTTGGGAAAACACATTTCTAAAATAAAATTATTATTGGTAACAATATGCTAAAGTCATCATTATTTGCAAATGAAAGTAATAAGCCTTTAAGCAATTTCTCTGTTTAATTCCTAATTATTAAGTATACACAGCTGCAGGGGCACCAACATAAATTCTTAGAAGGCCTGTGAGGGCTGGAGTGTGTTCCCACTTCAAGCTCACAGTTGAAGCCCTGATTCCTAATGTGACAGTAGTTGGAAGCTCTGGCCTTTAAGGCAGAACTGAGGTTTATCAACTAGATCATAAGTAAGGGTGAACCTGAATCCCATAGAACTATAAGTTTTATATATCTGGAGATGCTGAGAGATCAGGCACCCTTCTCCCACTGGGTGCACAGGCAAAGTCCTGAGAAGAGAGATGAGAGGTGCATCTTATGAACCCGGAAAGAGTTGCGGGGGGTGGGGGGGAATCCTACCAGAACTAACCTCAAGAGCTTAAACTTTCAGCTTCCATCTAGCCATGAAAAACAACAACAAACTACCCAGGATTTGGGGGTTTTGGATCACATCCTGGATTGCTCCTGGCTCTTCCCTCAGGAGTTATTACTCCTGGCAGTGCTCAAAGGACATAAGGGATGCCAGGAATTGAACTTGTGTGCCAGGCAAGTGTCTTACTCACTAGTATGGTACTATTGCTATTGATCCATTACCAACTACCCAGGATCTAAGCTCCTCCTCCTTTGATACTTTTGCTATGACAGCCAGAGAGGACTGATAGGGCCCTTAGTATTCTGAAATTCTTAAAGAAAACCTGGGAACAGAGTATATAAAAAAATATCCCTTTTAGCTGGAGAGATAGCAGGGACGTAAGGCGTTTGCCTTTCATGCAGAAGGACGGTGGTTCGAATCCCGGCATCCCATATGGTCCCCTGTGCCTGCCAGGAATGATTTCTGAGCCTCAAGCCAGGAGTAACCCCTGAGCGCTGCCGGGTATGACCCAAAAACCAATATATATATATATAAAAGGGATATATATGTGTATATATATCCCTTTTAGATAACATCTATTTGTACAAATTAAAATGTCTTAACACACGCTCCCTTACTCTATAGTTAACAACTGAGAAAGCCATCAAATTCTCGTTAGCTATTCAAAACGGAAAGAAAAAAGGGAGAAATATGAAGTTCATGTTTACAATAACTCCACTGGGAAAGTAATAGAAATGGAAAACAAAGTGGTAAAGAATTAGTGTGGATGAAACAGACTCAATGTCCATTTTCAGGAAACCAGGCATGGCGATGTCCTTGCCCAGCACTTCATCCTCCTCTGTGTGTCTGCCCACAGTTTTTCACTGCCTCCCTCAACTCTGCTCTCTTAGCAGGTACAAATTTATTTCAATTACTTGTAATTACATTCATACAACATTCACATTTATTTTATATTACTTGGAATTATATTCATATTGCATTCATACAACAGAATGACAAATGGAAGAATCAAAAAATAATACTAATAAAAGTTAATTTATGATCCCTGTTATATCTTACAATGATCCTAACATCCTAAATCCTAATATCACTGTCCAAGACTTACTGTGCTGGTTGAGCCTTCTGTGTTATTGTTTTTGTACACTGAGTTTGGTTTGCATCTATATAAGTTTCCAATCATATTTGCTGTGATCCGATTGGGCTGTCAATACTATGAAATTTGGAGGTGGCAGTTGTCACACACTCCAGGAGATGAATTGTGTATATGACAGGGGATGTCAGGTATGAATGGGAACTGCTGGCACAGAAGGGGAATCTGCCCATCCTCATTCTGAGAAAGCCACAGAGTTTATTTTAGCCTAGAAATTGATCTACCTGGGACAATATGGCAACCCAATGACCTGCCCAAGCTTTCTCTAATGAACTACCAATCCTTGTCACTTGTCCTTCCTACTGAGGAAAAAACCATGTCATTTCTAAGGTATGTATGCTAAGAATAGCTCTAGACATGATTATTTTAATATATTTCGTTTTGTACATTTGCATGGAAAGAAAATACTAATTCAACTTGAGTTAAGTCTTCTCTTGGCTTAATATTTATATGGAAAATTATGCAGTCCGTCTAGAGAAGTATAATCATTCCATGGGCAAGCAAGTATCAAGTCTATCTTAGAAGAATGTCTCCAAGTTCCAGTAACTTCATTCCTTATTACATGCTACAAAATGTAGTAATAATTTTTATAGCCAAATATCACTTTATAAGATACCAGGAGGCTTTCAATATTTGCTATATAAGCCATGCATGAAATTTAAACATTACAAGAAATGGACTTACCAGTTGACACTCCTGATATATGCACATTTTCCGAATGTTCTGCAAAAGCACCGTTTCCTAAAATTAAACATAATGAATAAACTAATTTTCAAGATAAAATTTATAAGATACATTCAGATTCTTCTCTAAAGAGAAAACAACAGAGAGCAACAACATAATTTTCAGAAACAAAACTATTCTCTTTGGTAGATAGTAATCTTCAGAAGAATGCCACAAAGCCCAGAGTCATGACAAAAATAGAGAAAAAACTTGGTGTTTTGAAATTCACAACAATGTCAGCAAATATATAAAGATTCAGTACAGAGAACTGATTAACATGGGAAAAGATTTCTTGTCACACAGTTAAAAATCAAAAGGAAACTCAACTTTTACTAAGTTAAAGGTGATGATGCTGCACATTCAAAAACTGCAACTTGCATTCTTGCAACTGTCTTCTAATTCTTTCAACTTCTCAGGAGAAGCTTTACTAGTCTTACACAGGAACTGAACTCTATACTACTTTTGAAGTGCCAGATTTAGTCCTTTCTCCCTCCATCATTCCCTTTTCTGTCCTACGGAACAAATCTAGGCCTTATACATGAAAGGCTGATGCTCTCCTGCTGAACCATATTCCAAGACAAGTCCCTGATTTTCTTTTCTTTTCTTTTTTTCTTTTTGGTTTTTGGGCCACACCCGACGGTGCTCAGGGGTTACTCCTGGCTGTCTGCTCAGAAATAGCCCCTGGCAGGCATGGGGGACCATATGGGACACCGGGATTCGAACCAACCACCTTTGGTCCTGGATCTGCTGCTTGCAAGGCAAACGCCACTGTGCTATCTCTCCGGGCCCATGATTTTCTATACCTACTACCACCATGTTGGACATAGAAAAGGCACATTAACAATACTTAAAATGGTGGGTGGCCTGTGAAAATACAGTGGTAACACTTGCCTTGGACACAGTTGACACAAGTTTGACACCTGAGTAGAGAGTCAGGAGTCTGAGCACTGACAGGTGTGGTCCCAAAGCACCTCCCACAGAAAACTTAGAGTAAGTTACTTAATGTCATCTAATAAAAACCTCAATGTATTATTTAAAATTTTATAGTTACATTAATTTCCCACCTGCTAAATACTGGTAGCAGGTGTCAAAGAGGCAAAAGCTAGCTCAAATGGAAATCAAAGGAGTATCACCTTGTACATTCAGATACATTCAAGCATTTCTATGTCCTAGATTCCTTTTATTTCACACTCCCAGTAAAATGCTGAGGTGGTACACCAAATATGAGAAGCATCTTATTTCACACAGCCACTATAAAAAACATCTGATTTTTTTTTTTAAGTTCTGAGATAGAAAGGATTTAGGGCAAAAAAAACCCAGGGTGAACACATTTCAAAATAGTGTTCTGTACTTTGTCTTTGAAACCCTGAAAGAATCATGTGTAAAAGTACAAATAACAGGGCTGGAGAGATAAGACAGTGAGTAAGCACTTGCTCTGCCCACAGCTGACACAAGTTTCCATCCCCAGCATCACAGAGAAGAGGGGAAGAGGATAGGAGGGAGGGAAGGGAAGAAGTAGCATTCCTACTGCACACTCATCTCTATTTTGCAGGTCAGTATTCTGTTCAGGTAAGAAAATACTCCCTTTTCAAGAGTCCTGTTTAGAGGATCCTAACTCACTCCCTTCAATTAACCCGAAGTGCCTCTTCCGGTATATATATATATATATATATTTAAAATTTAATTACAAATCAGCTTCATCTACCTCTGCCCTGTCTACCGTTCCAACCTGTTCATCTTTGCCTCTGACGTTCTGTCCTTGACACATTGAGTCAATTAATTTGCTATTACTCCCAGATCTAGAAGGTAGCAGACAGAGAAGGCAGTTTCCAGGATGCAAAAGTGGATGGGCAGGAGACGAGACTGAGTAACTCTAGGATTTTCTGGGTTGACAGAAAAAAGTGGAGAAGAAACAACGCTTATGAGCAAAATCTTCATTGCACTTGTCACTCATCATGGATGTGGGCAGCCTCCCCAAGCTCTGCGAGAACACACCCCACTTGAAAGATTAGGGTGAGTTTCTGGACCTTCAAAATGAAGAGTTCTTAGTACTACTTCCATTAAGAAAGGCAGTTGTTCTTAGGGAAATGCTAACACCCAGAGTGGCAGCCACTGTTGAGCTCATGGATAAATCTGATTACCATTATTTACTTAAGTACTGTGCATTACTGCCCATCAGCCTTAATTCATTTCTCCCAGCCATGTCCAGTACTGCAGACATGGGGTGCGCGGGGGGGGGGGGGGCTTCCACCCGTCACTTTCAAGCACCCAACAATTGGTGACACAAATGAAGTATCAGAAGCAGATCCAGCAGTGGTTCAATAAATTAAAAAGAAAAAGATTATTTTAATAAAAAAGAGAGAAATGCGTGCAACCAATATTTCTGAAAATGCCTCCCTATCACACCATGGCACTAGTCCTAATGACAGTCAACAAATAAGAAGAGGAAGTGGAGGAAGCAGCAGCAATAGTAGCAGCAGCAAACCTCAATCCCTGCCAGGAGTGATTGTTGAGTGTAGAGCCAGGGGTAAATCCCTGATTACCACTAGGTGTAGCGACAGTTCCTTCCAATAATAATAATAATAATAATAATAATAATAATAATAATAATAATAAAATGTAGGTTGAGGAACACAATTTGTCAGCTTTTCCCCAGTTCATAAAACCATCTAACCCTTTCCCCAGTCTGATTAACTGTCACAAGCCGTTGTCCCAATTCGGAGAATCGTTTAAACCTTCGCTAGCACCCAAGCAGACCAGGCACCAACAGGATTTACCATCAGGAGTTTAGTCTCAGATCCTGGCCCGGATTATAAATCCAGAACCTATATTTGAACTACATCATCTCACCCTCCCACCAGTGATCTGTCTGCAGAACACAACAATTTACATTTTCTATGTTAGATGAGATAGCAAGAGGTGCTTAAGGTAGCACAATGAAAGAATCTTTGGGACATTATTAGTATTATAGTTCAGTTTTGGGGCTACACCTAGTGGTGCTCTGGGCTTACTCCTGGGTCTGTGCTCAGGGATCACTCCTAGAGAAGCACAGGGGACCACATGGGGTGCTGGGATTAAACTCAAGTGAGATGCAGGCAAAGTATGTGCTTACCCCTGTTTTAAGTAAAATATATTAATCGCCCACACCTCCAACTACATAGCCAGATTTTGGACTAGAATTCTAAGATCTAATACCATAATACCTACTACCTACTTCCTCCCGTTTTTACTAGCTGTATAATTTAGGTCGTTATTTAACTCTGGGTCTTAAATTTCATCTCTAAAACAAAGATAATATTTTTGCTCTTTTTTTGGTTTTGTGTTTGTTTTGGGGTCATCTCCAGCAGTGCTTAGGGATCCTCAGGAGGGCCATATGGAATGCCACATATCCAATTCAGGTCAGCCGTACGCAAGGCAAGTACCCCACCTGCTGTGCTATGTCTTTGGCCCAAAACAGAGGTACTACCTATCTCTTCTACAGCTTAAAACAATAAAGGGGGTAGAGACCTAAATCTCCACTAACACACAAACAAAACTAATATAGATTTATAGTAAAATACTGAAATACTGAATTAAGTAATTTTGTATGTTCTACCTTGGCAATATATGCACATTAAGTTCAATGTTTCAGAATACCAACAAGATCTAAATTTAGTTTTAAAATTATGTTTACAGTTAATATGCATAATTTTAATAAGCATATATGTGCATGTGAGCATTTATATAAGCGAGTCTAAAAGCCTAAACATATTGTGCCAGAAAACTTCTAGAACTAGAATCAAAGTGGAAAACCTGTTTTGCTTTTTGTTTTTTTTTGTCCCTCACCCCAAAAACCTGTTTTGACATCATCCACACTGATCAAATTTATTGTAACAGACACAGATTTCTTTAAAAACAAAACTTTGTTGTTGCTTTTGTTTTCTTGTTTGTTTTTAGGCAACACCCAGCAGCACTTTGTAAAGTCAAGTCAAGCTTTACTCCTGGCTCTGCACCAAAGAATCACTCCTAGCAGTGCTCAGGATTCTGGGGATTTAACACAGATCAGTTGCATGCAAGGCAAGTGCCCTCCCCTCTATTATGTCTTAAAATGTTTTATTCATATTATAACCTTCACATAAGAAGTAACTAGAAAGAATATAGTTCATCTATCCCCATTCTGAATAAATGCAAGTCAGATAGTTAATATGACAAAGTACAATTTCATAAAAGTTATATTAGTAATGTTGAAAACTGATAAATACCCTAGGGCCTAGATGATCAAACATATTCTAGTTCCCAGACATTCAGTCTCACAAACAATCCTCTTTATGGAGCAGAGCAATAGTACCTGCCTTAGCTGTGAGCTCGAAACCCAGGAGGCCTACACATGCCAAGCCTGACTGCTCTGCTGTCCACAGCATGGCCGACACGTGCAAGCACCACAGCATCCTTTATGTGCTTTGAGTGGAGCAGTGTGTAGAACTGCAGGAAAAGTTTTACAGCCAGGAGAACACCTGGGTCAAGTCTTCCTGTGAGCATCATAGCTAAAATGTGAGAGCACCCAAACCACATCTGTGAGCAAGTCCCAATTACTCCAAGAACAGCCTCATCATCAACATCATCAATGAATGATAATTCAAATATGTGAATTTATAAAATAAAACATAACAAAATAAAAAAAGAAACACGGAAGAGAACCTGCTACCTTCAAAACAAATAAGGTGAAAAACAAAAATCCAACCAACTCCTAGTACTGCTCCCCCATCCTATTTATCGCTGGATGTGGGGTCTGGCCTTCCTGCTACTGAGATCACCAACACGCCATGGGGTTTCTACACCCTACTAACGCTCACAAATGCCAAATACTGGCTTCAGCAGTAACATCAGAGAGAAAGGACTTTCAATGGTCTTTGATAGGAACCAACATAAAGGAGGAATGGGTCACATCAGGGCAAGCCCAAGCCCAGGGCTGGAGCCGGAGAATGGCACCATGCTGGGAGTAACACTGGAGCATTCTTGGCTTTGTTTCCAGTCTCACCTCCCCAGTCAAAAATCAGTAAACCTCAAAAGGAAAAGTTTTTAATTGGGCAATAGTCACATCTAGTGGTGCTCAGAGCTTAGTCTTGGCTCTATGCTCTGGGGACTGCTCCTGGCAGTGCTGGGGGTCTGGGGGAAGAGTCTGGTAAGAATAAATGGTGCCAGAGATGGAACCCAGGTTAGCCGAATGCAAGACAAACATCTTACCCAGTGTACTATCTCTATCCCCCCCAAAGTCTACCTTTTACAATCATTTCTTTTCTTTTCTTTTCTTTTTTTTTTTTTTTTTTTTTTTTTTTTTTTGGGCCACACACTGTGATACTCAGGGGTTGCTCCTGGCTCTGCACTCAGAAATCACTCCTGGCATGGGGGACCATATGGGACGCAAGGGGATTGAACCAGGGTCTGTCCTGGGTCAGCCAAGTGCAAGGCAAAGGCCCTACTGCTGTGCCACCACTCCTTCAACAACCTTTTAAAAGAGGTGACTGACTTTCCTGTTAGTCACCAGCGTTTGGAGATTTCAGCTTTTCCTGAGACTAATTTTGTGTTTTAATGGTGTTAACTTCTGTTTGATCTTCCACGATAGATAGGATTATTTAGTAAATCCTTGGTTATATTTAGTAAATATTTAATAACTACTTGGTTCTATTTCAGTACCTCAAAAACTGCATCAATCCTGCCTGAGCCTCTAAACAACTTCCTTGGACAACAAACATGCTCAATGAACTGTCTCCATGCCAACAATTTGGCCTATTCTCTCCCTTTCTCTAAACACTTTCTCTTCAGGGTTTATGTCTAAAGCTTCCAGGACAATCTTTCTAATGTCTACCCCTAATCACCTCTAATCAGAACCAAGTTCTTGGGTGTACATTTTTTTGTTCTTGTTTTGGGGCCACACCCAGTGATGCTCAGGTGTGACTCCCGGCTCTGCACTCAGGAATCACTCCTGGCAGGGATTGGGGACCATATGGGACACACGTGCAAGGCAAGTGCCCCACCAGCTATACTATCTATCACTGTGGGCCCAAGGGTGTACTATTTTCAATTGATCCCTTTGATACCTGTCAGTCAACATTTCTCTCATATACCTTTTATACATGATTCCTAATCATGACCACACCCATACAGAATTTAACTGTTTTACATGCAAAGACATTGGGACTGAAAGAGCGGTAGCACAGTGGTAGGGCATTTGCCTTGCATAAACTCGACTCAGGTTTGATCCCGGCATCCCATATGGTTCCCTGAGCCTGCCAGGAGCGATTTCTGAATGCAGAGCCAGGAGTAAACCACTGAGTGCTGCCAGGTGTGTCCCAAAAACCAAAATAAATAAATAAATAAACCCACCACAGTCATACAGCCAGTGAGTGCAGTGCTCCAATAGAGGAAGATAATGTGGGCTCACACCAGAATAGAGGCATGCCAGGGGGCAAGCTAAGCCAGCGTTTCTCCACGGAGCAAAGAATAGACCCGGTGGGCCTCCACATATTCCAAAGGGACAACAGGTGAAAAAAATCAGATAAATGGGGCCACAGTAAGATAGTGGGGCTCAAGTTATAGGACAGGGGATCATGGAAAAGAAATAAGATTGGAAGTGGGGGCACAGTTGAAAAACAATTGAGAGACACTAGTTAAGGCATTTCCAATTTCCACAGTTCATCTTGGTACTCATTTTCATTAACGACTTAACTTTACATGAATATGAGAGGGGGGGGGCGATTTGTGGGTACACTTAGAGGAGTTCAGGGACTCTTCCTGGCTGTGTGCTCAAGAGTGACCCCAGGTGGTGTTCAAACAGGGTGAGTAGCATGCATAGCAAAGAGCCTAAGCCCCTAAAGCCCCAAGAGAGGCTTCCTGCTGAAAAGAAGCTGTGTTACTCAACATCTACATAAGCATCTCAACTTCATTCATGGACACAATTCCCTTCGCCTAACCATGGTCTGCTCCTCCCCTTGTGTTCCTCACCCCCGTGAATGCCACACATGCCTCTCAGTTTTCTACCCCCAAATGCAGACGCAATTCTAGGTTTCATCCACGACACCCCCCTCTCTCTTCTCAACCCAAATTTGCTGTCATTCATCAACATTTCCATCCACTTTACTGCCTTAAAATAGGCACCAACTCCATGAGGACAGAGACAACTGTGCATGGTTTTTCCACCTGCTGAACATGTGGGTGGTAAGCAGAGAAAGAGCTCCGAAATAAAAGTACAAACAAGCTTGTGAGCTTCCGGTTTTGGCTTTGGGGTTCTCGGATCCACTGAACTAAGCCACTTTTAAATGGCTTTAGTTGTTGTTGTCGTTTCGGGAACATATGGGGGGGGGTTGTCAGAGGGACCTAGGATGCTGTTTCATGGAACCAGGTGATGGTAAGGATCAGACCTGAGACTCACACCTGTAAAGCATGAGCTCCAGCATTTCCAGGATTTCTCCAGCCTGAGATATCATGCTCACTTTCAGCTCAACTATAGAAGCTATGCATGAAGTTCCTCAAAGGCTCACAAACAGCATTTCTTCAGTTCTTCCCATTTACTGCTCTGCTGGCTCTGACCTCTACATGTATGTCCTGGCTGGAGCACTGGTGTGGCAGGTGTAGACTCTGAAACTGCAATGTCTGAACATGACCAAATGGTCTGGCACTTACCACCAGTTCACCACCAAACCCCTAGAGCCTCAGTGATAGCTAATCTTTTTGAGCCTGAGTGCCCAAACTGCCACACAAAACCGAAGAATTTCCTCAAAAGTGCCAGCACGTCAATTAAACTTTCATAACAAGATTTTACTATAAAAAATTATGCAGCATGAGCCGAGTATCTTAATTGCGTGCCAGCTACAAGGCTTTCATGTGTCACCACTGGCACATGTGCCATAGGTTTGCCATTACAGCCCCAGGCTGCCTGCAGATCAGGGAGACCCCTGGGTGCCCCTGGTGCACTGGTCAGTACTGAATGTATCAGATCAGTACTGTGTGCACTGGATCACTACTGCATGCATCAGAATGATATTAAATGTGATGGATCAGTACCTAGTGCAATACTGAGTGCAGACCAATAGAAAGTGCACTGCATTCGATCAGTACAGAGTACTAAGTACAGAGTACTAAGTGTATCCCAACATATTAGATCAATACCAAGTTTATGGGGTCAATATTGAGAGCAATGGATCAGTATTGAGTGCTTGAGATTAGTACTGTCTACACTGAATCAGTGCTAAGTGCATGAGGTCAGTAACAAGAACACCGGGGGTCAGTACCAAGCACATCAGATCAGTACTAAATGCACCGGGAAAGTATGGAGTACATCAGATAAGTACTGAGTGCACCATATCGGGTCAATACTGAGTGCACTGGATCAGAACTGAGAACCTTAGATCAGTAAGGAATGTCCTGGGTCGATATTGAATGCACTGGATTCATAGAAAGGAACATATATCGCTCCTCAGTCTTTATTCTATCTTAAGTTATTATATTAATCTAACTGCTCAACTTCTATCCCAAATGTTGAGTGTTGCTCCACTCCACTTATTTATTTATTTATTTTTTGTTGGGGGTCACTCCTAGCAGTGCTTAGGGGCTACTCCCAGAGCACTGCTTGAACCTGGGCCTCCAGAATGCAAAGCATAAAACACCATCAACCCTCTGATCTATCCCAGCCAGCCTCTTTTACTTTCTTTTCTCTCTGTCTGTTTCTCTGTCTCTCTCTCTCACCCTGTCTTCTTATCTACCCCCCAAATTTTTTCTTCCCGTTTCTCACCCGGAATGGGGTCTCAGTAAGTGTTGGCTGATTCAGTGAATCAAACGGCCTGACTTTGAAAACTGAACATGAAACACCCTGTGCATAATCAGCAACTTGATTTCACAGTGGCAGTTTGCTCAAGGAACAAAAGGAAAGAAGAAATAGGACAGAGGAAAGTAAGAAGAAAGACGCGCTCTCCCATTAGTGAATGAAAACGGAAAGGCACCAGGGGAAAGAGATTTTCGATCTAATTGCTCGCTCGGATTATAGGGCTTTGGAGGGCTGTTTCTTATCAGTGCACTTCAAGATGGAAAATACTTGGCGAATGTCTATTCCAAGCCCTTGAGTAGCTTTAGGCTTCCACTATTACCGAGTCTCCTCTACATTTATTTTCACAAATTGCTGAGGACAAGGAGAGGACACAAGCTAATGGCTTTTACCATATTTGCTCTTTAACAACCCCTGGGTTCACAGTAGCGACAATCCATTCATTTAATAACTATTTGGGGTGGGGTGGGGGCATATCGGACAATGTTAAGGGGTTATTCCCATCTCTGTGCTCAGGAATCACTCATGGTGTTCGGGGAAACCATATGAGATACCAGGGATTGACCCAGGTAGGCAGTTGTATTATCATTCAAGCCCCCTGGTAACTTCTGAAGAACTGAGCAAGCATGTAGTCTTTGATTTCTACTGCCCCATATCCCATAACTGACCAACTCTTTCATAGAATATTTGGAGTTTTGGGGCGTTTGAGCACCACTGTGTGGTACTCAGGATTTACTCCTGGCTCTGTGCTCAGGGGACCATATGTGGTGCAGGGATTAAACCTGAGAAGACCGCTTAAGAGGCAAATGCCTTGCCAGCTGTTCTAACTTTCCGTTCTCATCTTTCACAGAATCTTAAATACTATCTAATAGTAGCTATTATCTACTACACTTGGCATTTTCCTCGAGGGCTGCATACAGTTTAGAATTATGCTTTCCAAAACTTTGAATGAAGAGGAAAAAAGAATTGGACTCTCAAGTGTGTGTTTGTGACTAGATTTATATTGTGTACCTTCATAAATTCAGTTTGCTTGCTTGTCAGAAAAAATATATATATTTCAATTGATAAATGAAAAAAAAACTGAAATTTAGACATAGGAAAGAACTTGCTCAAGATGACATGGCTAAAAACTATTGTAGGTCTGGCTGTTACAAAGATCTATTTCCTTCCTCCACTGTACCTCACCATTGGGTCACATTGGGGGTGGCTCTGGGCCACATCTAGCAGTGTTGAAGGCTTCCTTCTGCTTCTGCATCCAGGAATCACTCCTGGCACAGACCAGTGACCCTGTATGTTGTCGGGGCTCAAACCCCAGGTCAATCTCATGAAGGGCAAGTGCCTTAATCCCTGGCCTTAAGTGAGCCCCATGTTGAACAATAATAATTCTATCACTTGAAAAACATTTTTCAATTCTAGGGGTCACAGAGACAGCACAGCGGTAGGGCAGTTTGCCTTGCATGAGGCCAACCCAAGACGGACAGTGGATTGAATCCCAGTATCCCATATGGTCTCTTTAGCCTACCAGAAGCAATTTCTGAGTGCAGAGCCAGGAGTAACCCGAGTGTAATCCCCAACCCGACTCCCCAATAAAATAACCACTTTCCAATTCTATATGCCTCTTAATCCTTTAATCAATTCCTGGAGCAACTGACAATCCATTGTAAGGCCCAGGAAATTGGGTCTCAGTCTACAGGATTAACTCCCACAGAAACCAAGGGGGTAGGATTACACAGCAAGCACCACGTTCTTCTGGGACAAGACTGAAGACACTGACTTAGCCCTTAGTGACACTCCTCTGTTAGTTTTGTCCAGAGAGCACGAAAGGTCCCACTAAGAGATGGGGGAATCTGAAAAGAAAAGATGAGGACCAGAGAGGAAGTACAGTGGGTAAAGTACCTCATATGGTCTTCTGGACTGCTAGGAGTGTGCCCTAAAAGCAGAGCCAGGAGTAAGTAAGCCCTGAACACTGCCAGGTGTGGGCCTGTCCACCACACACACACAAAATCCAACAAATCAGGTCAGAGTTTATTCAAGGCTACCCTGAAGGCAATACTGGATAGTAATCCTGGGCCTGATAATTCAATGGAAAGTCTGTGAGACCTGACGTGGGAATTGCGCCTTTGCTATTGACTAATGATTTTCTTTTTTGTATATTAAAAAAAATAAAGAGATAAGATGCTTACCTTACATGTTCTGGACCCCAGGCACTAACCACATAAGCTCCCCAAGTATAGCCAGAGGTCACTCCACCAAATGAAGTTGTATGTAATAAAGGTGTGTTTACACACACACTCTATGTTTTTAATTCTGTTCGCAAGTTAATTTTCCTTCTTTTTTTAAATGTCCCTCATTCACACAATTCACATATTCTACATGATAATTTCAACTAAAGGTGGTGTCACACGTGACCCATCATTGGGACCGAGAATTCTGGAATCGGAGAACTGACCATTTCAGGTGCTTGAAAATGACAAAGCAAAGGGGTCTGAAGGAACAGTTTGGGTGGAGCCACACAGTATGACAAGGCCTGGTAACAGCTGAAAAGTCTCATTGCAGAGTCATCTATCCTTAAGAGCTTCACAGCCACACTGAGCAGGTTTCACTGCCTGAGGACCAGGTTAGAGTCTCACTTGCTACCAATGGTGTGCAGTAACCTATTGTGGCTCATGTGCTTCTTAGGCCAATCTATAGTAGGAACTACCGAATACTTCTCTCTTCAACCAGCTGTAAGTCTTCATTTTTAATACTTCCCTCATAGTTGGTCAATGGGAGTTCCTTTATATATTCTTTGAGGGGGAACCACACCGAGCAGTACGTGGGGGCTACTCCCAGCTTGATGCTTGGGGTATCTCCTGCAGTGTTCAAGGAACCATGCGGTGCTGGGCATTGAACCCAGGGCTTCTGCCACAAAGCCTATGTTTCAGCCCCTTGAGTTAGTTATCTCTTGGGTCCCTATGATAAGGTCAAAGAACCTGAGCAAAGAGCACTGGTTGCTGAGTTTGCTGTGTTGCACCCCAGACTAGAATCAGCCCATTCAGTTATTAGATCATTTCCATGAAGAATCTACCCAATAAAGGTTCTACCTGTGCTGCTATGCTATTCTTGCAATAACAGTACAGAAAGACAGACACAGGCTTAAACCCCACAAACAGAAGCTCAAATTAGTAGTTTCTTTTTGTAAAACAGACCATGCCTCTATATGACCTTAAGAAATTACCATATTTTTCGTACCATAAGACACCCCCTCTCAAAAAAAAAAAAAAAAGTGAACCTTATGGAACAAATGCTGCCTGGAGCTGAAGCCTGAGTGCAGGGAAGGAGAGCATCTAAAAATTATGTGTGTCTTATGGTCAGGTGCATCTTATAGAGTGAAAAATATGGTATTTAATTCCCCTATGACTGAATTTCTGTAAAAGGGAGGTAATATAGGGCTCATAGTATAATCTAAAAGGTAAATGTATTTATACATATGCCTATGACTGATTTAAAGTAATGGCTAGCATAGGGTAAATACTCCTTTTAAAAAAGCAGATATAATAGTGCATAAGCTTTGCATATGTCCTAGGTTTGCTATCTGGCACCACCAAGCCAAAAAAAAAATGTTGGTATGATTTTTATTGAAAGCTCTGAAAAGAATCCGATCTTTAGATTCAGGTCATGGAACTTGATTTAAAATCAAGGTTAAAATATTAAAAGTATTATCAGCCATACTATTGAAAAATGTGTACAAAAACATAATAATCTAATTTTTCACAAGAAGAAAATAGTTTATGAAGAAAAGTATGTGCGAAAATGCCCAATATAGGTGATTGGTACTGTTCACATTTTCAGCCACAGGTTACTCCTATTTCTACTAGTCACTAGGAGGTTCATTTCACTGTACCCTTAAAATGTTTTGGTTTTCTTGTCTTTATTAAATACTTTAAAAAAGCACCAGAATGACTTGATTAAAAAATATATATATGTATGTATAGTTACTAAATAATTGTGTGGTGTTTATTTGTATTTCTTTGTGGAGTCAATTTTTTGTTTTTAATTTTATTAGCTATCCAGTTACTGTTTCTACAAATTATCTTTTATTCATCCACTCAGAAAGGAAGAAAATTAACATTTTTATGGAGAAAGTATTTGCATAAGTTATTTAATAGCCTCACAACCAATCCTGAGGGTAGGGAGCATAAAATTAAATAATCCAGTGTCTTGCCATTTAGAATTCCCAATTAATAGCAACCCAAAATGAATTCGGAAAACGTGAAGGATCCAGCAGCTGTGGCTCATCTATCAGTGCCACGAGCAGACAAGTTCCAGCAATAGACTGAAAGGTGCAAATGTATCGGGAATTAATCAATTTGCATATAAACTAACACTGAGCTTAGGAAGGTCTCTCTAGTAAAAAAGCTATGAAGTCCTGTAGTAGTGCAAGGGTTAAGAGCACAGATGCTGTAGAATTTGGCCCAGATATTTCACTTTTTACATTTTGGGTTTCTTACTGTAAAATGAAAACAGTAATGGCATCTTGGCTGACAGGGTTATTAGGGCAAAATGAGTATGTGTGTTTACAGGAGTGCATATAAACACTTTTATACCACCAACACATGAAGATCAAAACCCTGCCTGACACTCAGTTTAAGGCTATGCAGCTTTGTTTGCTTGGGAGCCAAAGCCAAAGCCAGCTATGCTCAGAGGTTACTCCTGGCTCTGCAGTCAGGAATCACTGTTGGCAGGTTTGGGGGACCAACCATATGAAATGCTAGTGATAAAACCCAGTCGACTATGTGCAAGGCAAGCACCCGCCCCACTGTGCTCTGGCCCCTATGCAGCTATTTACTACTGCTACAAGATGTGAGCGTATCAACCAACCCCTTCTGGTCTCCTGTCACATACTATATTGTATCACAACTATTTAGAAGCACCTGGCCTGCTGAAACCACATCAGATGTACTTACCACCAACAATCATTGCTTCACTACAGTTCTTAACCACAGATCTCTGTAGAGACACCAAACTTCCAGTATTTGGGCTGACATCACTAGGATTTTGTCTCTCTCTCTCTCTCTCTCTCTCTCTCTCTCTCTCTCTCTCTCTCTCTCTCTCTCTCTCTCTCTCTCTCCCTCTTTTCCTCCCTCCCCCCTCCTCCTTATACTTCCAGAAGGTCTGGCAGCCAAAACCACACTCCACAAAATCATTACACAGCTGCATATGCAGCCTAATTTTTCAATACTTTGATTTAGATGTCAATGTGAATTCAGAGCCACCTATATTCAGAAACAAAACAAATAACGTAGTCAAACTTCTGACATGATCTCATTGCAAGATACAGTAATTTTATTTATTTATTTTTAGTTTTTTTTTTTGTGGGGGGCACACCCATTGACACTGAGGTGTTACTCCTGGCTATGTGCTCAGAAATTGCTCCTGGCATGGGGGGACCATATGGGACGCCAGGGGAATGAATTTCGGGCCGTCCTAGGCTAGTGCTTGCAAGGCAGACACCTTACTCATAGCGTCAACGCTCCAGCCCCAATTTTATTTTTATTTATTTATTTATTTATTTATTTATTTATGTATTTTATTTTTTGAGCCACACCTGGTGGCACTCAGGGATTACTCCTGGCTCTGTGCTCAGAAATCACTCCTGGCAGGCTCAGGGGACCATATAGGATGCCACAGATCGAAGCTGAGTTGGCCCTATGCAAGGCATATGCCCACTGTGCTATTGCTCTGGCCCCAAGATACAATAATTTAAATTTTTTTTATTTTTGTTGTACTTAAAAAAATAACTCCATTAATCACTTACCTGTAAACAATCAATATAAATCTTATTATTCTGTGCCTGCCAAAGGGGTAGACTTTGGAAGGAGTGGGAATTCGGAGTCGATGGTGGAGGGAATTTTACATTGGAGGTGGGACTGGTGTTGGATCATGAGTGACAGAAACAAATGTATTGTGAGCAATTATGTACATACGTGGTCTTTAAAGAAAGCCATTTATATATGATTTTAAATGTGCTCCTCTATGTACCTCAAATATTACTGTGAAATACTTGTAATCCACATTGGTCACAATAAAAATTATTTACAAAAAAGAATGCTCCTGGTGAAATACTATCTTTAAGGGGCAGGGGGAGCAGTCACTGGGACTCATACACCACAGTGCTACCACAAAGGCATCAGATGTCCTGTAGCATAAATTCTTCACCCTGTACTCTCTCATATCACAATTTTTAATGTAATTATTTGAGGAAGCATCTGAACACTTCATTAAAAAATATAGATAAACATATATGTATTTTTTTAAGTTTTGGATCCATACCTGATGGTGTCCAGGGTCTACTTTTGGCTCTGTGCACAGGGCTTACTCCTATTAGGCTTGGGAAACAATATGGGGTGCCAGGGATCAAACCCAAGTCAGCCTTGTGTAAGGTAAGGACTTTACTCGCTCTACTATCTCTCCAGTCCTTGAAAACTTTATTTATTTTGTAAAAGTGCAAACACACACAACACAAAAATAAAGATCTCTGTTTAATAAATTATATTGCTCTGCCTCCCCACCCTCCTGATTTAAACCCTGAAAGCATACTTGATATACTTGCTTTAAAAGTGGCTACAGGGGTCAGAGAGAGAGCACAGCAAGGTAGGGACTTGCAAGCAGCTGATCCTGGACGGATGGTGGTTCGTATCTCAGTATCCCATATTGTCCCCCC
>PVKC010013542.1:0-22876 GCA_004027635.1 Crocidura indochinensis | reverse complement strand
CTTGACACTCCTTTTTGGACTGCTGGAGTGATTCACCGTTTTCCCCTTTGACTCAAACTGTGGATGAGAGCCTCTAGAAGGACCTCACCCATTTTCGGTGTATTTGATTTTTACTACAGTGTATTACTTTTCCCTTCTTCAAACAAAACCATGTAACTTGATCTATCTAGTCCCGACCCCCAGATACAGGAGGAAATAAGGGAGCTATCAAGACAACACAGGTGTAAGACCACTAAGTAGCAAGTTAGGCTCAGAGGAGACCACGTACTCTTGCAGGCCTGGGGCTGAGGGAGGTAGAGATGGGAGGTAGGATGGGAATGGAGGTGTAGGGAGAACATTTCGGTGATGGTAATCCCCCTGATATTAAGTTAACATGTACCGAAAATATTGCTGTCAACAAGAGCTTGTTTTACACGCAAAAATTGGGGGTGGTGGGAGGACAACTTTGGTGGTGGGAAATCCCCTTATTCAATATTAATATGTACTTAAAATATTACTGTGAAAGATATGTAATCCACTTTTCTCAAAATAAAAATTATTATTTAAAAAAATGTACCTGGGTGGGAAATGACGATTAATGGGAAATATTGGGTAAGGAGAGACTAGAGGTTAAACAGGAAGTCTATGCTTTCTGCTTCATTTTGCTGTGATTTTAAAATTTCTGAGAAAAAAAAAAACAAGTTTCCATTAAAATAAAAATACACCAGAGGGCCAGAGAGATAGCTTGGAGGCAGGATGTTTGCCTTGCATGCAGAAGGACAGTGATTTGAATCCCGGTATCCCATATGGTCCCCCAAACTTGCCAGGAGGAATTTTTGAGCATAGATCCAGGAGTAACCCCTGAGTGCTGCCGGGTGTGCCCCCCAAAAATACACCAGAGAGATAGTACAAGGATTAAATAACATGCTTTGCTTGGACTGTATCTGGTTAGATTCCTGGCACCATATATGATTCTCTGGCCATCGTAAAGTCCCCAGAACTCAGACCCAGTAGCTATCCCGAGCACCACCAGCTGTTTTCCTCAAAACAAAATAAATAAAACATGGCAATAAAAAGGCAAGAAAAAAATTTCCATCCTGAAATAATTTTGTCTAGGTACTTTATATACACAATGGAATATTATGCAGCCATCAGGAGAGATGAAGTCATGAAATTTTCCTATACATGGATATACATGAAATCTATTGTGCCAAGTGAAATAAGTCAGAGAGAGAGAGAGAGACAGACACAGAATATAGTCTGACTCACCTATGGGTTTTAAGAAAAATATTGTAATAATGCTCAGAGTCAATAGTGATGAGGACTAGAAGGACCAGCTCACGATATGAAGCTCACCACAAAGAGTGATGAGCAGTTAGAGAAATAACTACACTAACAACTATCATGATAATGTTATTGAGTGAGAGAAGTAGAACACCTGTCTCGAATACAGGCAGGGAGTAGGGGAAGAAGAAGATGGGGGGCATTGGTGGTGGGAATGTTGCACTGGTGACGAGAGTGTTCTATTTTTATGACTGAAACTACAATCATGCTTGTAATTATGGTGCTTAAATAAGAATATTAAAATAAAGAAAGAAAAGCCAATTGAAAGAATTATTATGCTAAAGTCAAACAACTACTCAGTAATGGATTCTATGCCCCTGATATACTTTCCAGGTGATAAGTGGAAAATTCTCTTTCCCTTCTGTGAGTTACACAGCAATGTAAAAGCACCAGTGAAAAATTATCCAGAACATGTAGATCTACCTGGCCACCATGACTTCCTGTAACAGAGCCAACCAGTGAGTGCTAGAGATTAGTTTCAAGTTAACACATATCAAGATCACAATGGAATTAGCACATATCACATTCCAGTCCTCAGCTGTATCCATTCCCTCAGGCCTGACATGCTAGATGAGTAATGTTACCCATCGTGTTCCAGAATACTTTAAAGCTATAATAAATTTGCTCAGATTGTTTCCACTTGTTAGGGATACAGTGATCATTTGTACTTTATATATTCAGAGTGAGCATGTAAATATAAATATATATAATTATATCAATGCCTGAGTAGATATTATAAAACAGTTGAATGTTAGAAGTGGACAAAAGGAGATGGGATGTTATAGTCTTTCCTAATTATTTCTAATAAGGTTCGATTCCCTCTTAATATTCCTAAACTGTGAGGCATATGACTTTCTAAGTATCCATTATATCAAATGTATCAAATGGCATTCAGTGAATAGTTATATACTAGTCCCTGGGTCCAGACAAAATGCTTCAAAAGTTGAGCATGCTGTGGAGGAGGTTCTTACTACAAAGGAAGTAGATTATTATGATAGCATGTATAGGTGATGGGAAGTGAAGCTAAGGCAGAGTAAGAGTGAGCTAAAGTGCCCCAATGACATGCTCTCACTAGAAGACCATAGTCAGTCATGTGCTTACACCACAATTAAGGCATGCAGTGTTCCATGAGCAACACAACTAAAGTGCATAAGCACAAGTGAAAAGCTCAAATATAAACCACAGAATGAAGGGTAGCAAACAAATGAAAATATTCTTTAAAAAGGAAATGTTCCTATTTGTGACAATGGAAATCAATTGAGAGAGCAATATGCTCAGTGAAATAAGCTGATCACAACAGGATCCACTTACATGTAGTATCTACACTTTTTTGTTTGTTTGTTTTTTTGTTTTTTTGTTTTTGGGTCACAGCCGGCAGTGCTCAGGGGTTATTCCTGGCTCCATGCTCAGAAATTGCTCCTGGCAGGCACGGGGGACCATATGGGGCACCGGGATTCGAACCTTTTGCATGAAAGGCAAACGCCTTACCTCCATGCTATCTCCCGGGCCCTACATGTAGTATCTAAAATAATTAAAGTGGAGGCTGGAGATATAGTATAGGCAAAGGCAGTTGCCTTGCATCTTACTGATATGAATTTGATCCCCAACCAAGCAAACTGGAAGATGGGAGAGCACCAAAGCACAACTCCCGGCAGAAGGAATAGCAGCAAATACTTGTCAACTACATGACTTTGAGGTAGCACTGGAAAAAGTTCAATTTCCTAAAACATCATACAATGTTTTAGAACACTCGCTGATATTCTCTTTATGGCATGGATCAAAGATTGAACAACTCCAAAGACTCTGTTTTCAAGACTTCTCAAATGCACACGTTTGTCTCATTTGTTAAGTCAATATGGTCTATTCCATCGTTCTCACAGCATTTTCTCTTCGAATTTTAACTTATTTTTCTGAACTAAAAATCAGTGTAGTAGAGACATAACTGCTATGTAAATTTTCATATAAATTATAAAATACAAAATATTATATACTAATAAAATTAAGCTTATCCAGACAGTCCTTTCTATGCAAAACTAAATCAAAATTAGCTTATTTATGTAATACCAGAATTGAGTATGCTCCATATTTACAAAAAAAAGCCATTAAGCAATATGCACTAGAATATCTTCTCAGCATACATCAAACACAGAGAAGATAAAATAAAAAAAGTGTAGTACTATGTCTGATTATTCATGCTAAATTGTGTTGTTTTAACATTTTGCTCACACCCAAGATTACTCATGGGTTACTCAAGGTACTATGTTTGAGAGTTGCTTCTGGTGGTGCTCAGGGGATCATGTAGATCTTGAATCTAAGCATCAAGCAATCAAATCATGTACTCAACACTTGAAGCCATCTCTCTAACTCTAGAAAGAAAGGTAAAAGAAATTTCATTAAGTAAAAAAAAAATAAAAAATAAGTAAAAGAAAAGGAAAGAAGTAAAAGAAAAGTTCATTAATTAATAGGTGGAGAAAACACGGTTATTGTTTCATTTTTGTAATATCCAAAAGACCAGGACATAATTTTTAAAATGTAAAAGCAGATTACAAACTTCACTTGTTTTTAAGATTTTTTAATGTAAGACTCATCCCAAAGTAATTGAATTAACTGCAGAAACCACCAAAAGTTTTTCTTAGTACTTGCTTTCACTATGGATTATTAAAACTGTTACAATGGCTCGGGGCAGGAGCGGTGGCACAAGCCATAAGGCATCTGTCTTGTGCACACTAGCATAGGACGGACCGCGGTTCCATCTCCCAGCGTCCCATATGGCCCCCCCAAGCCAGGAGCGATTTCTGAGTGCATAGTCAGGAGTAACCCCTGAGTGTTACCAGGTGTGGCCCGAAGACCAAGAGCAAACAAACAAACAACAAAAACATGTTACAATGGCAGACCTAAAGAGATAAATCAACAGGTAAGGCATTTGCCTTCCACATTGTTGAACTGGGTTCAGACTGGCATTCCTTACAACAGTCCCCTGAGGACAACCAGGAGTGATTCCTGAATGCAGAGTCAGGAGTAATACTTAAATCAGTGTGGCTCCAAAACATAAAGAAGTATATAGGTAAGTAGGTAGGTAGGTAGGTAGGTTTATAGCTTAGATAGATTAGATAGATAGATAGATAGATAGATAGATAGATAGATAGATAGATAGATAGATAGATAGATAGACAGACAGATAGATAGATGATAGATAGATGGACGGGCAGACAGACAGACAGACAGATAGACGGATAGATAGATAGATAGATAGATAGATAGATAGATAGATAGATAGATAGATAGATAGATAGATAGATAGATAGATAGATAGATGATAGATAGATAGATGATAGATAGATAGATAGATAGATATATAGATAGATAGATAGATAGATAGATAGATAGATGATACTATTACAATGGTAATTTATTCTATGTGTTTTTGTCTTTGATTTTATATTGATTCTATAACATAAACTCTTTGAATTGACTTTACTTATGGGAGGAAAACAGGAAAAATTTACTTATCCTATCTACACGAGATAAACATCCCTGTCCTAGCCAAAAACATACAGATTTTGGGAAACTCTTATTGCCATGCTAATAAGATACCTTAGAGTAAACATGCCCCCATTCAGTAATGTGTGATGTTTGAACATGAATAAAAATTAGTTCAGAGACTGGAGTAAGAGGGCATTTACTTTTTATTTGTCAAATCCAAGTTTGATTCCTGGCACCCCTTATGATCCACTAAGCATCAGCAGGAGTGACCACTGAGCACAGAACAAGGAGTAACTCAAGAGCATCACTGGGGACTGGAGATATAGCACAGCAGGAGGGCTATTTACCTTGCATGTCGCCAACCTAGGACAGACTTGGGTTCAAATCTCAATATTCCATATGTTCCCCTGAGCCTGCCAAAAGCAATTTCTAAGCACAGAGCCATGAATATCCCCTGAGCGCCACTGGATATGGCTCCAAAACCAAAATAAATAAAAAACATATTGAGGGGGGCCGGGCGGTGGCGCTGGAGATAAGGTGCCTGCGCTAACCTAGGACGGACCGCGGTTCGATCCCCCGGTTCCCCAAATGGTCCCCTGTGCCTGCCAGGAGCGACTTCTGAGCTAATAGCCAGGAGTAACCCCTGAGCGTCACTGGGTGTGGCACAAAAACCAAATAAAAAAAAAGCATATTGAAAAAATGAGCATCACTGGATGTGGCCCAATAACACTGCTCTGGCACCAACTTGTGCCAGTTTTGATATGACAACGAGGAAAGGACAACTTGACCTAAGACCAGGTTGTCCTATCACATCACATAACACTAAATGGAAATCAGAAGAGGTGTTGTCCTTTGAACTATGAAAAAATAAGAGCACCAACAACAGAAAACTGACTTTGACAACCGTGACTGAAAAGAACCTACCTTGGGACCAATAAGGAAAACCCTACCCTGGGCTATAGCCCAGGACTCCAACAACAACAACAACAACAACAACAACAACAACAAGATATCTTATTGAAGAGGCCCAACTTGGACAACAGAGACTGAGCAGAACTTTTGGATCTATAATATCCTAGGCTTTGGTTTAGAGACTGAACGAAAACAGGAAGCAAGTGTTTCAGAAAACTGAACACAACAATGACAGATAGGAACCTCTAGAACCCTAAAAACTCTATCCTAGAACCTGTCCCATGACCTGCACAAATACCAAGATCACTAACTACAGTGGCTTGATTTTTCTCACACACAACTGAGAGGAAAGTTTCCTGGCACTACAAAAATGCCTTTGGGGTGGGGTAATGAATATATATGGGGCCAGGAGTTGATCCCATGATGGTATGCTTCAAGGATGGAGAAACCCTGAACCTCTTAGGCCATGGGAATTCCCTTTCTTCCCCAATGCTTACTGTGCCTATGCAAAAAAAAAGGGGGGTGGGAGCCAAACTCTGCCACTCCAGCACCCCTACTCTTTCTTGTTTTGTTTTGATTTTTTAGTTTTTTACTTTATTTTTCTTCTTTTTTTTCTTCCACTTTCTCTCTTTTTTCACTCTTGTGGTTATTATTTGGTGATTTTTTTTTATTTGCTGGTACATTTTTTTCTTCCATTTTTCTTTCTTTTTTCTTTTTTTTTCTCTCTTTCTTGTTTTGGTAGTTGTTACCAAATTTTTTTTCTCCCTTTTTTCTAATCCTTTTTATCTCCAATGACGGCGGAATGGATGCTTAATCTACAACAAGCTGTAAAGTGGAGACCAGTTGCACTAGTATTCTGGAGGGTAACAGAGGGAGATATGGGATACATGCTGGGAATAGAGGTGGAGGGAGGACAGTACTAGTGATGGGACTGCCCCTCATTCTTTGTCACTATGTACCATAAATGATGCAGTGAAAGATTTGTAATGCACTTTGGTCACAATACAAATTAAAATAAATAAGTAAATAAATAAAATAAAAAGAAAAGAAAACTATATAAAAAAAAGGGCTTTTGAGGCCCTTGAGCTTTATCTAAATAGATGAATAAATATCTAAATAAAACATCCTATTCCTCTGCCATGACTTTGTTGATGTTGATTAGATAAACTTCACTACAAGACTGTTCAAAACTCAGAACCGAAAGTCCAAGCAATAATACAGTGGGTTGGGTATTTATCTTGTACATGGCCGACCCATATTTGATGCCTAGCATCCCATATAATCCTCCAAGCAAGACAAGTAGTAATTCCTGAATGAAGAACCAAGAGGAACCCCTGAGCACTGCTAGGTGTGACAAAAATATCCGAATCAACATCAATAGGACTTATAGAATTGACATAATGTACCCATATTAACATACTTCAGTATCATTACATATAAAGAATAGCCCTGGTTTGTTTTTCTAAAACAAATAGTATGTTTTGTATGGTACAACATTATTTGTTTTGTTTAGTCAATTCAGCTGCAGAGTGACTTCTCTGGAAATTAATTGTTCACTATTGCAAACTGACAAGAAGAAAAGATGAAAAACAAAACTAATTAAATTGTCTTCCATAAGCCCTACTTTGTAAACATATCACAGCATATATGTCACTGGAAAAGTCAATGAACCAGATAATTATTCCAAATTAGAAGACTGTGTCTCTGCTGAAATTCAAGTGTTAACCTAATGATTTCTCTGTTTAACTGACCTTCACTCTACTAATCATAGGTACTTATACATTTAATATTTTTAAATGTCAATATATTGTTTTGTAGGAGAAAGATATTAGTATAATCAAATCAGTTCTACTCCAGTGTGCAAACATCAATAATACCAATGCAACAATTTTTAAGGCTTTTTAGTGTAGGGAATTTGTTTCACATACTGTGGTGCTCAGGGCTTCCTTCTGGCTCTGCTCTCAGGGATCATTTCTAGCAAAGTTCAAAGGACCATACAGAGACCATATGTGGTGCCAGAAATTGAACCAAGGTTGGTTACTGCAATGCAAATGCCTTAATTCCTATATTATAACTCTTTTCCCAGTCGTAGTTTAAGCTCTTAATGTGTTAAATAGGGAAAAATACACTTGTTAACACAAGTGTAATCTATTATTTTATCATTGTTCATACATATACGTATGCATATATATATTATTATGATGCTAAATTTATAAAATACAAAATATGATATGCTAATAAAATTATGCACATAATTTTATGCATATAAAAATATAAATATATGTAGTAAAATAAATATATATGATAATAAAAGTAAGCATATATGGGTCAGAGCAATAGCACAGTATGGTAGGGCATTTGTCTTGCACATAGCTGACCCATGATGGGCCTTGTTTGAGCTCCTGCATCCCGTATGGTGCCTAGAGTCTGCCAGGAGCGATTTCTGAGCAGAGAGCCAGGAGTAACTCCTGAGTACCACCGGGTGTGGCCCCAAACCAAAAACAAATTAAGCATATATGTGTTAGCATATATATATTTAATGCACAAATAAAAGTTGTCTTAATACGATGTTAGCTAGAGAAATAGAGCAAAGTTTCATTGGGAGCTAGTAAAATAATAACTAACATTTGTTTAAAATTCATGCTGTAGGCACTCTTCAGCACTTTTATGTATAGACCTATTGATCATAACTTAACAACATGCCTAGTCAGGTGGCATAAATGGTGTTACTATAATGTCCATTTTACAAATAAATAACTAAGTCTGAGACAAGGTATCTTCCTAAAACTAAACTCACCAAAATCTTATTTATGTTACTACCTCTTCACTAGTTCGTGATTTGTCTTCTTTCTTTCTTTCTTTCTTTCTTTCTTTCTTTCTTTCTTTCTTTCTTTCTTTCTTTCTTTTCTTTCTTTCTTTCTTTCTTTCTTTCTTTCTTTTTCTTTCTTTCTTTCTTTCTTTCTTTCTTCTTTCTTTCTTTCTTTCTTTCTTCTTTTCTTCTTCTTCTCTTCCTCCTCTTCCTCCTCCTCCTCTTGTTTTTCTTCTCCTCCTCTTCTTCTTTTCCTCCCCCTCCTCTTCATTTCCTCCTCCTCCTCTTCTTCTTCTTCTTCTTCTTTTTCTTCTTCTTCTTCTTCTTCTTCTTCTTCTTCTTCTTTTTCTTCTTCTCTTTTTCTTTTTGGTTATAGAATATTCTCTGCAGTATTTAAGGCTTATTCCTGGCTGTGCACTCAGGGAACATTCCTAAAGGGGTTCTTGAGATCATATGGCATGCTGGCAATTAAACCCAGATTAGCCCCATGCAAGGCAAGCACCATATCTGCTATACCTTTTTTTCAGGCTGTCTTCTATTTTCTAACAGACAGCCATAAAGCATCACTGCATCTATACCAATTCAAATTAAGAATGCATCTGATCCGCACACTATAGCATGCAAACCCCAGCAAACACTAACACCCCTCAGATGTGACCCCTAGGTCATCTCCACAACAGTAGCATAAAAAGGAGAAGCAGGGGCCCGGGAGATAGCATGGAGGTAAGGCATTTGCCTTTCATGCATAAAGGTCATCGGTTCTAATCCCGGTGCCCCATATGGTCCCCCGTGCCTGCCAGGAGCAATTTCTGAGCATAGAGCCAGGAGTAACCCCTAAGCACTGCCGGGTGTGACCCAAAAACAAAAACAAAAAAAAAACCAAAAAAAAAAAAAAGGAGAAGCAGAGCCTTGGGAAATCATCACTGTTAGAAGTCAAATCTCTAAAGTTGTTTTCTTTAACTCATCTGCTGGCCTTATGTCTGCATTGCATGATATAAAGCAAGTATGGGAACGTTGAAAATGTCCCTGAAGTTATAAGTGTAGCTAACTTCACCTGACTAGGAGAGAAATCTATGTGGACTTGAGACTATCATGGTACAAGTATTTTGGTAAATTCAATTTTCACGTGTGTTAAAGGTATACAAGAACTTTATTGTGGGTATGGAGAAAACACCCATATTGTTTGGGCTGCTCGTGAGATCTGGACATTTTCCAAGGAGGTTCTAGATGTGTACAGAGGGGTCCCCTAAATGCAGGCTTTGGGATTCTCTCCAGCCCAGAGTGCAATCATGGTGCACCAGATCCTCTAAGAAATGTGCCTTTGTCATGTAACAATGTTCCAAATCATTGAGAAAATGCAAATCAAAACAACAATGAGATATCATCTCACAACCACAAAGACTGGCATGTATCACAAAGAACAAGAACAACCTGTGCTGTTGGCATGAATCCAAGGAGAAAAGGACTCTCATTCATTGCTGGTGAGTATGAGTGTTGGTGGAATGCTGGTCCATCATTTTTGGTAACCAATATAAAATATTCCTCATAAATAAGAACTTGAGTTTTCATGTGATCTAGTAATACCACTCCTAGAAATATACCTTAGTAGCCAAAAAAAATGTAGCAATGCCCTCTGCATCATTATATCCATCACAGCTAACATCTGAAAACAACCCAAGTGTCCAAGCAGATGAGTAGATAAAGAAACTGATAGATCTACAGAGCCATAAGGAAAAATGGAATCATGAAATTTGCTTATAAATGGATTGATAGGAGAGTATTACACCAAGCAAAATGAGTCATAGGGAGAAGGATAAACATAAAATAATTGCACTCATTTATGATATATAAAAATATATATATGGGGACCGGAGAGATAGCATGGAGGTAGGGCATTTGCCTTGCATGTAGAAGGATGGTGGTTCTAATACCAGCATCCCAAATGGTCCCTCTAGCCTGCCAGGAGTGATTTCTGAGCATAGATCTAGGAGTAACCCCTGAGCGCTGCTGAGTGTAACCCAAAAATGAAAAAAATTAAATTAAATAATATATATATAGCAATAATACCAAAGACAATACCAGAGTCAGGAAGATCAGTCATGGTAGGAAGTTTACTACAAATAGTAAGGGAGTTGGGGCCGGGCGGTGGCGCTGGAGGTAAGATGCCTGCCTCGCCTGCGCTGCCTAGGATGAACCGCGGTTCAATCCCCCGGTTTCCTATATGGTCCCCCATGCCAGGAACGACTTCTGAGCACATAGCCAGGAGTAACCCCTGAGTGTCAGCGGGTGTGGCTCAAAAAAAAAAAAAGTAAGGGAGTGTATTTAGGGCACAAAAGGGACCACTGTGACAATGAAGTTGGAAGTGATCATTCTGGACAAGAACTGGATGCTGACATATGATATGCATGATAACCTTTCAATAATAATATTGCAAATTACAATCTAAAGGAGAAAAAGGTAAAGAGAGATAAAGAAGAAAAATATTTGACCCAAACTAGTCAGGACAGAGAGCAGGAGGGAAACTAGGAATATTGGTGTCAGGAAATGTGTACTGATGAAGGATTTTGTACATTAAAATCAATGTATGATTAAAATCAATCATAAATCACTTTTTAATTATGGGAAAAAATAAACCAAACCGTATTATAAAAACATTGCATCACTGGTGTTTAAATAAAATATTTTTTAAAAAGAAGTATGCTTTTGCATTTTGGGGTTTTGCAAGTTTGGCTTAAGACAGAAAACCAAACTAGGACTAAAGATCATCTCAAAGTTTAAGAATAAAATTGCAGGACCAGAGAGAGAGCAAAATGGCAAGGCATTTGCCTTGCATGAAGGACAGTGGTTCGAATTCCTACATCCCATATGGTCCGCGGAGCACGCCAGGGCCGATTTCTGAACGTAGAGCCAGGAGTAACCCCTGAGTGCTGCTGGGTGTGATCCAAAAACCAAAAAAAAAATAAAATAAAATAAATAAAAAAAAGAACGAAATTTCATTCAAAAAAAAATTTTGGACACACCCATTTGATGCTCAGGGGTTACTCCTGGCTAAGGGCTCAGAAATCACCCCTGGCTTCGGGGGACCATATGGGACGCTGGGGGTGGTCCCTCCTTGGCTAGCACTTGCAAGGCAGACACCTTACCTCCAGTGCCACCTCACCGGCCTCTACTTTCAAATTTTTATAGTAAATTGCTGAGCAAATGGGTGTAGAGCTAAAAACATTTTAAAAAGTTTAGTTCCTCTGAAAGAATCATGTAAATCACACACAATTTACAACCAGCTTGGGCTGGTGCAATTGCACATTTGTCTTACATGCAGTCAACCCAGAAAGAACCTGGTCCAGTCCCCATCATCCCAGATGATCCCCTGAGCCTGCCAGGAGCAATATCTGAGCACAGAGCCAGGAGTAACCCCTGAGCTCTGCATGGTGTGGTCCAAAAATAAAAAAAAAAATTACGACCAGCTAGTATAAGTAAAATAATCTGATAATACTTTTTTCCAGAAATCCTATTAGTCAATCAGGATTTCACACTAATTTGTCATTGTTTTTGTTCAAAAGCACTAGTCAGAATAGAGAACACTATGGTTCCTAAAAAAGAAAAAAAAGCTTATTTTATTTAAAACTAATAAATTGATTCCTATTGTAAAAAGCACCCATGCCCATTCAAATTAAGCTAACTTCTTTATGAGTTTCTCCAACTAAGTAACAAAGACTAGGCAAATTAAAAATAAATACTTTTATTGCTTTATCTGGAGCTATTGTTTTTTCTTTTTCTTGTTGAAGTATGATAAAGAGAGATGGAAGAGGCAGGAGAATGCAAAGATAGAGTTACCTTCAAGACAAACAATGCCTATTGGTATTTTTAAGTCATATTTTTGAGAGAAACTTTATTTTAAAAACTGTGATTTACTGGGGCCTGACCATAGTACAGTGGGTAGGGCATTTGCTTTGCATGTGGCTGATCTGGGTTAATTCCCTAGTATCCCATATGGTCCCCAAACCTGCCTGGAGTACTTTCTGAGCACAGAGCAAGGACTAACCCCTGAGCACCATCAGGTGTGGCCAAAATAAATAAACAAATAAATGTGATTTACAAAGTTACTAAGAGTTGAGTTTTAGGCATATATTATTTCAACAACAATCCGACCACCAATATCAATTCCCTTCACCAGTGTTCCCATATTCCATCATTCCCCACCTCACAATCCCCACCTGCCACCTTTCTAGGCACATTAAAAAAGCTCCATGGTTGCAATTTAGATCTCATATTTTCAGTATCATTGAGTTTGTGCTTTGGATATATAGCTCTACCATTCTCCACATCATCAGTTTATCAAGCCATATTTTTAACAGAAAATAAGAAACTAGATTCCATTGACCTTAGTGAGTCACTATCAAAATAAGACCAACATCTGCAGCAGAACCCTAAATATTTCAGGGCTCTATGAAGAAAACAGCTCCTCACAGGTGACCCCATAGCTTGACCTCTTTGTTCTAATTCAGGGCTGGTGAAATGGCAAGCACCTTTAGCGTTCATAAATCATAATCATCTATGTCTGCTTAGCAAAACCCATCAGATCACTATTTTGTGTCTTCATTTGTCACTTACATTTTGGGGTGCCAGTTGCTTTCTTTATAGAAAATCCCTTGCTCTAACCAAGCTCTGTCTTTTCATTTCAGTCTTTCAAAGATCCTCAACAGAAACACAATAGAAAGAGACAAAGCTTTGAGTTTTTATTCCCCCAATGGGTATCTCATGGGGAAAAAAATGCGGAAATGAGTCTTCCAGCCGCTGGTCGGACTTGAATCTCAAACATCTGTTTCTCATAAACTGAAGTTCCATCCTTCACCCATCTAATATCATCAAATTAGGTGATAGAAATAAGTCAGATTTTATTAATTGGGGTTTGCTCACTGCTAAAGAAAGAACTTTATTTGTCATGAAGTTGTAAATTGGCAAGTTAGAAGAAGGTCTAGAGAGTGTTTCCCAGAGTGGGCGATACCACCAGTTCCTTACCCACGCCAGGATGCAGGAATGATGAGGATAATCACAATCTCTAGTGCAATGGTAATATTGTTTTCTCTCAAAGAAGACTCCTGGGCTGTAACAGTAGGTAAGATACTTGTCTTGTACACAGAGAACCCAGGTTCAGATCCTCTGCATCCCATATGATACCCTGAGCTCAGCTAGCAATGATTCCTGAGTGCAGAGCCAGGAGTAACCCCGGAGTATTTCTGGGAGTCGCCCAGAAACCAAAATAAAAATTTTAATAATATGAATTAAAGTTGGTGTGCAGTGCCAAAATGATAACACAGGTATAAGAAACTGCACTGCATGTGGCCAGCAATGGTTTGAACCTGGCACTGTTCTGATCAATATATTCCACTTATAAGTATTTACTAAAGAAAGCACTTTGGCGGGCCCGGGAGATAGCACGGAGGTAAGGCGTTTACCTTTCATGCAAAAGGTCATCAGTTCAAATCCTGGTGCCCCATCTGGTCCCCCGTGCCTGCCAGGAGCAATTTCTGAGCATGGAGCCAGGAGTAACCCCTGAGCACTGCCGGGTGTGACCCAAAAACCAAAAAAAAACAAAAAACAAAAAAAAGAATGCACTTTGGGAAAGATTCAGATATCTAGAATAGACATGTGAGATGCTTTATTTTATATGACTATTTTACTACTTGTAACTGGCTTTATGTTTTGTCTAACCTCATTTATATTACTTGCTTCATCAATATTACTTTTATTTGTTGATTTTATTGCTCCTAATTTTAATGCTACATTTATGAATATTTACTACACAGCATGTTACATTTTTACATGAGTTATCTAATTTTAGTCATTACTTAATCCCCATGACCATTTACCACTGAGAAACTTAAAAGTCAGTGGCTTCTCCTAGACAGGAACAGCCTGAGGTGAACGCAAAGCTCCCATGCAGGAGATACAGGGACTCAAGTATCACCAGGCAGATCATGATGTTGCCAAGAAATGAATCGCCTCTATTCTTTTTTTGTTTTGTTTTGTTTTGTTTTGGGGGGCACACCTAGTGACGCTCAGGGGTTACTCCTGGCTATTCGCTCAGAAGTCGCTCCTGGCAGGCACGGGGGACCATATGGGGAACCGGGGGATAGAACCGCAGTCCGTCCTAGGTTAGCACAGGCACCTTACCTCCAGCGCCACCGCCCGGCCCCAAATCGCCTCTATTCTTAAAAGTTGCTACCTTTTCCCTTTTGTGTACATTTACAATACATAATTTTAGAATGAGGAAGACTCGGGGCATACGCAGTGGTATTCCAGGCTGTTCCAACTCACTGTTCAGTGGTAGCTCCTGGCAATGCTCAGAGGATCAACCATGCAGCATCAGGGATTGGATCTCTTGCAAAGAAAGCATAAACTCCAATCCATTTGGGCTGTCTCTCTGACCCTAAAATTTCGACCTAATTTAAAAGAAATGCTTAAACTGGCCAGACAAACGGCAGTACTATGATTGAGAACATCATACTCTTTTTTTTCCCCTCCATCATATCATTTCAACTCTTGATAGAAAACAACACTATGGCTACAAGAATCACATATTGGATTATAACCACCTGGAGTTATCAAACCATTCATTCAAGACATCCTGCATTTTAGAGGTGCCAAAAGCTAAAATAAGTGACTTGCTTTCCTATATCAGGATCAGTGAAAATCTCCTAAATTTACATCTATAAATACCTTATAGAAACTAAAGCAGCAAAGCCTCGTATAAATACTCTACTAGAATTAAATAAAAGGTGACTGACAGGTACTGTACTATGTCTTCATCATTTGTCAATTCTAAGAGTTTTCTTTTAAGACTAGACCAGAGCAATAGCTCAGTGGTAGGGCGTTTGCCTTGCATGCAGCTGACCCAGGACAGACCTCAGTTCGATCCCCAGTGTCCCATAGGGTCCAATTCAGGAGTGATTTCTGAGTGCATAGCCAGGAGTCACCTTAGCATCAAAGGGTGTGGCCCCAAAACAAAACAAAACAAAACAAAAAGACTGACACAGTTTGAAGGTTTTCACATACTATGAAGTTTGCTAAATTACTCTCATACTTAAAGAAGTCATTTTTCCTAAAAGTGTTTTTCCTGAATCAATCTTTAAAAATATGTAATTTCCAATATAACATCTTAGCATTGTTGAGGATCGTTCCACATCTATAATCGTTTTGATACTTATTCTGAAATGGAGGGTATGCTTAATTTTGTAAATTGCACGATTGTATTGATAAATTATATATTCCTTTCTGAATTTTTAAATTATACAGACTTTCTATATATCAGTAATGTACTTAATCACAAAAATCCTACTGGCTAAAATCTTTGTCTATAATTAGGTTAATTTATTTAAATTAAGAAATTTAACCTTTTCTATTTTCCTACATGTAACAAAAAAAGTTTTTCTATGTATGTTCAAAAACTAATTACTCTTCCCTTTATACATACACACATACCTTTCTGTGTGTATTATGCATAAATATACATGTAAATATATGAATAAGATGACAAATTATAATTTCTATTATGATCCATGCATAATCCACTAAAGATTAATTTCACTATAAAATTCTAAAGATTAGATAAGAAAAAGAGACAAATAATGTATTACAGACTACCTGATTAACATTATTCTTTCAACACAAAGGTTTTTAAAGTGTGATTATTTTACATCCACATTTTGCAAGAAATAAGTTGAATGGAATATAAAATTGATATTCTCTTTTTCATTTTTTTTTGTTTCTGAGCAACACCTAGTTACACTCAGAGGTTACCCCTGATTCTTTGCTCAGAAATTACTTCCAGCAGATTCATGGAACTATATGGGATGCCGGGAATGGAACCCAAATCAGCATATGCAAGGCAAACACACTACATGCTGTGATATCACTCTGGCCCATAAAATAAATTTTAATTTTGGTCAAATACTTCAGTCATACTTATATATTGGTGATAGTATAATTACTTGCAAAGTTTATTACTTATGATCCCATAAAAATCAACACATACCTTTTATAACTCCTCCTACTAGGCCCTTGCCACCTAATTTTCTTAATAAAAAAATTGATGAACACAATGTTCTGCTCTACTCTCTCATGAATCCCCTTGTGTTTTTGAGTTACACTTACATCCAAGTCCAGCTCCCCTCTCTATAACAAGATCTTCATTATTCTTGAGGCTCTGCCATGCCTGATACAAGCATGTGTTCATGTAACCAATATGAAATATAATTTTATTTTGGTTTTGGGGTCATTTCTGGCAGCGCTCAGGGGTTACTCCTGGCTCTAAGCTCAGATATCGCTCCTTGCAGATTCAGAGGACCATATGGGATACCCGGATTCAAACAACCATCCTTCTGCATGCAAGGCAAACACATTACCACTGTGTATCTCTCTGGCTCCCATGAAATATAATTTTAACATGGTTTTTCAATTAAGAAATTTAAGTCACAGAAACTTATACTTTGTGTATGTTGAAAGAGGAAATGGAGAGTGTCTCAATGTTTTTATACTAACTTTTGAAATATGGGATATTTTAAGATAGATATTTCTGACCATAAGCTTTTTTGTGGGGGGAGGGACTTTTGGGCCACACTCATTGATGCTCAGAGGTTACTCTGGCTATGCACTCAGAAATTGCTCCTGGCTTGGGGAACCATGTGGGACACCAGGGATAAAACCGCTGTCCTAAGTCAGCTGCATGCAGGGAAAATGCCCAAATGCTCTACTGCTGTGTCACCACTCTGGCCCCAGCTTCCCAGGTGTTACTTTAAAAAAAAGAAATAAGAGTAGGGGCCAGAGCGATAGCACAGAAGTAAGGCATTTGCCTTGTATGTGGCCAACCTAGCACAAATGGTAGTTTTTATATAATTAAATTAATTTATTTAAATTAACAAGTTTTACCTTTTCTATTTTCCTACGTGTAACAAAAAAGTCTATGTATGTTCAAAAAAACAATTATTCTTCCCTTTATACATACACAGATACCTCAGCACAAATGTTGATATAAATTCTTTGTCATAGGATGGATCATTGTTTCATCCCCTGGTCCCCCAAGCCAGAAGCGATTTCTGAGTGCATAGCCAGGAGTAAGCCTTGAGAGTCCAGTGGGTAGAGCATTTACCTTGAACCTTGCCAACCCAGGATAAATCATGATACCATTCCTGGTGCCTCTAACCACAGCATAAGTGATCCCTAAGAGCACAACCAGGAGTAAATTCTGAACACTTCCAGGTTTGACCCAAAACCAAAAATTCTTTTATAAGTATGGAAAATTTATTATCAAATAGAAATTAAATAAATAATATGCCAATATTTCCATAGACATGTACAAAACCTTATTTATAAACACTACTTCTCTTGGGGCCAGAGAGATAGCACAGCAGTAGGGCATTTGTCTTGCACACAGCCAATTCAGAGCAGATGGTGGGTCGAATCCCAGCATTCCATATAATCCCCCCTGCATGCCAGGAGCGATTTCTGAGCACAGAGCCAAAAGTAACCCCTGAGCACCGCCGGGTGTAACCCACCCCCCAAAAAAAATAAACCTACTTATCTTATAAAAAGAGAGCCTGCTACAATATACTGGTGGAGTTTCCAAAGGGTCATATAATGAAAAGATAGCATAAAATTAAAAAATATTAACTAGAATTTAGAACTGTTAATCAAATTTATAATCCACCTGTATTTGTTTTCCATGTTTATTGTTTAAGAGAAAATAAAGTAAAAAAAATGCTGCCTTGGGTCAATAGTGATGGTGCAGTGGTAGGGCATTTGCCTTGCAGGCTGACCCAGGATGGACTGCGGTTTGATTCCCCTGGCATCCCATATCACCCTCCATGCCAGGAGTGGTTTCTGAGCGCTTAGCCAGGAGTGACCCCTGCGCATCACCGGGTGTGGCCCAAAATAAAAAAAAAATACTGCCGTCATTATGTCAAGTAGATATGAGTAATATCTATATGCCTTACCCACTATAAATATTATAGGGCTTGCACTGTACCCAAGTGGGTTTCTTATACTGCAATGGATCAGAGAATACTCACTTTTCCCAAATGTATTTTTTGTATTAGAGATAATGATACTATGCAAATTAGCAATGGCTTAATGTTCCTACCAATATTTGATGATTTGAAATCAGCCCTTGGTTAACAGATGGCCCCATCATTCTGGAGCATAATTGATATCCTCTTTGAAAATCTCAACAGAAAGGCCAAAGCACATAGATTCCACCTGGTCTCTTGAGAAACACTCATTATAAGGGACTTTACCAAATCACATGCTTTATTTGCAAATTCCTAAAGTTTATCTCCACCAAAAGCATATGTAGCCTCCAAACTTCTCTAAGTGTTGGAATAAGTTTATATTCTTCAGACCTAATTATTTTATATTTTATATTTGTGAGTTTCATGGAATGTTTGTTTTGTGGACTGAATCTTGTGTTGTTTGTCCAATGATAACTCCAAAAGGCACATTTGAGAGTCACTCTCCAGAAGTAAAATTCCTTTTCTTTTTTTTTTCTTTTTATTATTTAGAAGTAAAATTCCTGACAAATATACTGAGAAGCCAAAGGAGAAAAAAAGCAGAAGTAATCAAATGGGGGTTGTGTGTGTAGAGAAGTAAGAGTGCACCCAGACTTAGCTTAAAAAAAGTGAATTGAAACTGGTAACCTAATATGCATGACACAAGCTAAATCACAGGATTGCTATGGTCATAACAGCCATGGTGTGAATGAGCAATGTGTTTCTCTGTTTATTAGAAATACAACTTCACTTTGAATGTCTGGCTATTAAGTAGAACTAACATGTGTATTGGAGATGACCTGTTAAGACCAACTTGCATTAGTATAGCCCTCACTATCTCTACCTCACTGGATTTCCTGATAAAAGAGCATCCCTGGCTCTAAGTAAAGTAGGAACCTTCCAGAAAAAGGATGGCTGAGACCAGGTGTGATTGATGAGCCCTCTCATGTGGACAATGAGATTCCAATCCAGACTGAAATAACTCATAGAAGAAGGAAAACTGGTCAAGATTAATGAGTTTTAAGAACTGTACCCACTGCTCTAAAACAACTGTGGTAGCAAAATTAAGGCTTCAAAAGGAACGTCATATATATATATATATATACATTTATATATTCATATGTAATGTAATTTTCCTTAATTTCTAATCCTTTAAATTTTGGGTTGGTTTCAGAGGTTCAGATAGGGCATTTGAGATTCATTCATCAAGTTCGGTTGATGGGACTGGGCTTTCTTGGTGAAGGGAAGCCAACATAATACTTCGGCCTACAAGTTTATGGTCAAGAATTTGTTGGAGGAAAAACTGGGCAGGTGAAAAATAAATACAATCACGAGAGAGCAGAGTATGCCGCTTCACCAGAAAAAGCCATCCACTCATCCCTTGGGCCCCAAACCTCACCTAGCACCTAACTTTTAGCTAAGTACAGATAATAAATTTCCCACACATTTGGCAGTTTATTGAAGAGAAATATTCACAACATGAGCTACATAAACTCATTCACTAAATGAGAATATTTTAAAAGATATTGACTGCAGATGTTTCAAAGTAGAATTTAAGATCTCACTGGGTGTCCCAACTGGTGATCACTCTATTGTAAGCTGCACTCTTTAGCAAGGTCGTTCGGATTCATGTTTTCCCTTCACAACTTTTCACCCAGCAAGCCGTCATTGTTCCATTTCAACACTTCTTTACATCAAGCACCTAATATAAAATGGGAACAGCTGCAACTTCACTGCCCAGCCCTTTCTCCATCCTTACAACATTTGTTCTGTTAATGTAGGTTAATTCTGCAAATAACACTTCTGTAAATTGTTCTTGCAAACTGCTACATCATTTATGTAAGGACTTCTGTGAACTTTGAAAAATTAATGCCTTTAATTTTGGTTGATGGCAACATCAGCAGAGCTCTGTAAATTGCACTTTAATGAGATTTTGCTACAGGGGATAATCTGCTACTGACAGAGGAACATCTTGAAAACATCTGTAGACCTATAATTTCTCTATGACGATTAGAGCCCACCACCAGCCTCAAAATACAAACCCAAAAGAAAGGAGGAAACACAAAGTTCTAAATGAGAATACAACCTGTTCTTTAAAGGCAAAAGACACAGTATGAGAGTTTTGAGCACTGAAAATAAATCAATTTTTGGACTAATTAACATTTAGCTTTATTTAATTAAGAAAGACTATTACTGTCTCCACTGCTGTGCATCTGTGTATAATGAAGCAAACAGCAGTAGGTATAAGATACCACTGAGGGATATGCCCAAGTAACCCGGCACTATAGGTGCAAAGGAATGTCTATTATTGTTAAGTAACTGACATCAGAGTCTTACTTTAATGTTGTCATAAATAAAAGGAAGATTTCCACAGATGCCTTCACATATGGTTTCTTATTTGTCTCTGATGGAGACTGGGAGTTGGATTGGCTGCCAAAATTAAATGATTTAAATAGACAGCTGCATAATGGAACCTACTAAATAACACCTTTTAAACAGTTTCTATTTATAGCATGCCTGAATCACAGAAGGTTGACAACTTTTATTTTTCTAAAGCAAATATCATGCATTGCTCTGATGCCATGATTTTAAGCCCTTAATTTTTGCTCCAGCTGACAATTGCAAAAATACCCTCTTCAGAATGTAAAAGTTTGATCACATCTCATTTTCCACAATCAATCCCTTTACCTAATAAATTTTAATGTTTAAATATATATAATATTTATTAACTTGTATGATTGAAGGATAAAGTAACATACAACTCAGATTTTATACTTCCCTTTCTGTGGTACAAAATTAATAGCTACTTGTAGAATGCAAACTTCTACAACAAAATTTCCTGACTATAGCCCTACATTTATGTGATATTTTTTATAAAAATGTACTTAAGACACAAATGAGAATATATGATTTCTGTATGGAAAACATAGATTCACAGGTTTTTTTTCTGTTTTGATTGATGTTTTGAGGCTGAATTGTGTGTTTGTATATGCATATGTGGGTAGGTTATAAAACAAATAAGGAATGACAGCAGTTTAATAGATGCTCAAAACTGAATCTCAATAGCCTCATTGTGTAATAAATAAGGGAGACTTAGGATTACTCATTAATAAAGTCTTTTTAACTTTCAAGTGTCTTCAAGATTCAAATGCCATTAAGTACCCCATGTACTCTATGATTTCCCCCAGTTTCAGTGATGATCAGAACAAGTGACTGCTTGTTATTCTTAGGCAATATAAAAAAATTCAGTTGGAAAGGAATAAGAGATAGGATGCAATGATGTGAATGTCTCCAGAGCAGAAAGAATATATAAAGGGATAACAAGTAACTAAATGTATTGGCCTTAGGCATAAACATCTAGTCACTACTTTACTTCCACCATGTCTGGGATTTGCAGGTGTGACTAAGATCTTTCCCTAAACATATAGGTTAGCTCCTGGGTATCACTTTGAACTTGAACTTTGATACATTAAAATTGGCTCATCTTTATTTTCTTCCTACTCTTCCTCGCCACTGAGATTTACTTTTCTGTTGAATCTATTCACAAAACCCATTCCTCCATCTATTCATGAGATCTACTTATGAATAGTTCACATTTTTCAAAGACAGCAAGTGAGAAGAGATACTTAGTGTTATGAGAATCCCTTACATGTAATGCAGACTATTACCAGAATGAAGCTGAGTAAATCCCTCAGAAAATCATTTTATTACAGAATAGTTTTAGACATTTCTAGGTATTCTTTAACTTAAGGTAAGTCCACATAGGATGTGATAGTTTAAATGTTAGAGCACATGCTTGGCATGTGTACTTCCCTGAACACATTTTATGTCACTACCAATGATATTACCATAATGTCCCCTAAGAAACACTGTAGATGACCATCTGACAATATCAGGTAAATGTTTAATTTTCAATTGATTTTGTTTTGCTTAGTTTGAGGACCACACCCATAACTTTCTCCTGGCTCTGTGATCAAGGTTCACTCTTAGCAGTGCTCAGTGGACCAGATGATTGCTGAGAATCAAACTCTGGGCAGCCTCTGCAAAGCAAGCAATTTAACCCCTATGCTAGATCTCCAGATAAAAGGGAAAAATTCATTATTAAGGAAACACTATAGGGGGCCGGGCAGTGGCGCTGGAGGTAAGGTGCCTGTCTTGCCTGCGCTAGCCTAGAACGGACCACGGTTCGATCCCCTGGTTTCCCATATGGTCCCCAAGCCAGGAGCAACTTCTGAGCGCATAGCCAGGAGTAACCCCTGAGCGTCACCGGGTGTGGCCCAAACACCAAAAAAAAAAAAAAAAAAAA